>VMDO01001295.1:0-132500 GCA_007922755.1 Pedetes capensis
CCTGCAGCTGTAGCCCTGTGGCATCCAATCCCGTCAGATCTCGGAAGCTAAGCAGGGTCGGGCCTGGTTAGTACCTGGATGGGAGACCGCCTGGGAACACCAGAAGCTGTAGGCTTGGGAGAAGGACCTGGCAACCCCCTCCCAAAAATCAATCTGCCATTGAAAACCCTATGAACAGCAGAGAAGCACTGACAATAGTATTTCCCCTGTTGTGCAGAGGGTTGCTATGAGTTGGATACCGACTCGACGGCACCTAACAACAACAACAATATGAGAAACAGGGTGATATCGCATGGCCAGATATTTTACCAGATCAACACGATCAAGTGAAAGAACTTCATCCCATTGTCACGAAGCCCAGACTAACCAAGAATATCCTACATTTAGGGGCAGAGGAAAAGGCTCTCCCTCTTTTATGCCCCCTCTCCACCAACCCACACCCCCGAACACTGCTGTGAGGCCTGAGCTCCCAGGATAGGGGAAAACGAGAATATCAGGCCTGGCCAGGGGCCTGCAGGAGCCTCAGGCCCTCAGTGGTTCCAGCAATAGAGGCCACTAGCCCCGGGGACTGCTTTGAGAGCCCTGTTGCTAAACCCCGTGTGCTTTGGGGGAGGGCTGTCTCCAAATCCTGCTGGGGGTCCTTGTTCCCTCTCTGCCTCATTTCCCCACCTGTAAAATACAGGAACGAGAACCCATCCCATAGAACTATTGGTATTTAACGTTTGACTGTTAAAAAGTGTGAATAGATACCAAACAAAGCGGGTGCCATGACCCACGCCTGTGATCCCAGCGGGTCGGGAGGCTGAGGATGGAGGATGCTAAGTTTGAGCCAGAGGCAGCCTGTGCAATTTAGTGAGATCTGTTTTAAAATAAAAAATAAGAAAAAGGGCCTGGGGCCAGACGGACCACTTGCCTAGTATGTGGGAGACTTAGTTCAACCCTGAGTGCTACAAGAAAAAAAAAAAAAAAGGAAAGGAAAGGAAAAAGAAATTGAAAGTAAACAGAGGCTAGTATAATGAACAATGGGACCCATCACCCAGCTTCCTGTGGCCACACTGCGGTCCCCGCATCACTCCATCCCGAGCTACCTCAGTATACCATAGGGTGTTTTGAGAATGAAATGAGATGAGCGAAGACCTTAGACGCCAGGAGGGGCCACTGTGCTTCTGGGTGCCTCTGTCTCTGCTGCTGCATCCCTGGTTTCTCCTCTACTAAGAGGAGATGGGGCTGGGATTTGGCTCAGTGAGTAGAGCGCTGCGCTGCAGTCTCTGAGGTCCCGAGTTCGATTCTCAGCACCACAAAAACGGGACAAGGATGTGACAACCCACTCCTGAGGCAATCCGGAAACAATCAGCCACTGGAAACCCTATAAAGGTCGCTATGAGTCGGACACAACTCAAGGGCACCTAATAACAACAATAATGTTCATTCTATGGATATACCACATTTTGCTTATCCATTCAACAGCTGATGGACATCCGGGTTGTTTGCACTTTTACGCTATTAGGAGCAATGCCACTATCAGCATTTACGTCCAAATTTTTGTCTGCACATGTTTTCCACTGTTTTGAGTACGTACCTGGCAATGGGATTACTGGAGCACTTGGCAATTCTGTGTTTAATCACTTGGGGAACTGCTAAACTGCACTGCCCAGCAGCTGCACCCTTTTTCATCACCACCAGTAATGCACAAAGGTTCTATTTTCTCCACATCTTCACCAACCCTTATTATTATCTGTCTTTTGGTTGTAGCCACCCTAGGAATATGTCCATTCATACTTTAAGCATTTAGCGTTTGTGCTGCATTGCTGGAAAGCCTCACAAGTTCCTCACAGCAACCACATAAGGTGGTGGTGGTGGTGGTGGTGGTTAGGTGCCGTCGAGTTGGTGTCCAACTCGTAGCAACCCTACATGTGACAGGTGAAACAGTATTGTTAGTGCTTCTCCGCTATTCATAGGGTTTTCAATGGCTGACTGTATTTTTAAGAGTGGGCTGTCGGGTCCTTCTCCCAAGCCTACAGACCTGGTGTTCCCAGGGGGTCTCCCATCCAAGTACCAGCCAGGCCAGACCCTGCTTAGCTTCCGAGATCTGAGGGGATCAGACACCACAATGGTATGGCTGCAGGCATTGTTGTTGTTAGGTGCCATCAATTCAGGTCTGACTCATAGTGACCCTACGTACAACAGTACAAAACACTCTCTGACACTGTGCTATGCCCAGCACTGTGTCAGTGCTTTTCTGCTATTCACAGGGTTTTCAATGGCTGATTGTTTCAAGATTGTTTTGGGAGTGGACTGCCACGTCCTTCTCCCATTTTTGCGGTGCTGGGGATCAAACCAGGGCCTCAGAGAGCGCAGAGCAGCACTCTACCAACCAAGCTAAACCCCAGCCCTGAATAAGATTGGCATGGAAGAATTACATATTTTACAGATAAGACTCACAGAAAACGAACAACTTCCTTGGGATATAAAAAGCCCAAGCTACTATTATTCCTGCCTCAGTTTCTCCTCTGGACTAGAGACGTACAGGTGCCTAAGGAACGAATCATGTCATTTATTCCGACCCAGCTCATCTATGAGGCTTAAATAGATTTCAGCACTTGGACAAATACCACTTAAACCCGTTGACGTCTGTCTACCCTGGATGCTTCCTATAAACAGAACAATAGGACTTGGAGCCTTCTAAATGCGCCACTGCTTCAAAAGCAGCCGCTCTCCTTAATACACATCACCCATCTCTTCAGTTCTGTTGACTAACAGGGTTTATGACGCTCCCTGACTTTTGCTAAAAATAGTAAATCCCCTCTCCAAGTCCAATCAGGATCAGCGATACCGTAATACAGATTAAGCCGTTGCAGCCATGAGCAACTCATCCTCACGGAGAAGCCTAAGGTGCCTCGGGGATGCGGCGGGGACTTGCTGAGGACCAGCCTGGGCTAGGGGCTCCCCAGACCCTAGAGCCCAGGTCAATGAAGCAGCTGGGGAAGAAGCTGTGCACAGCCTCCAGAGGGCACAAGAGGACAAAGACCTCAGGAGTGGTCAGAGTGGGGTCTGACTGGTTGTCCCAACCCCAGCTGTGCAAGCCTGAGCCGGGGCTCACCCTCGGGGCAGGTGGACCTCTGCTTGCAAGCTCACTGGCATGGTGGTTGGCATGCTCGTGTCCCCTGCCATGTGCCTCTCCATGGGGTTTCCTCGTGACCCGGCATCTGGCTTCCTCCAGGGCAAGCGATACCAGAGACAGCAAGACAGGCTGGGAAAATAGCTCAGTGGGAGAGCACTTGGTTAGCATTTGTGAGGTCCCTGGTCCCATCCACACCACTGCAAAAGGAAAAAACAAGAGCAAAAACAAAGGCAAAAGCAAAAACAAAAAGCAAAAAACAAAAACGAGAGATCTAGCAGGGAAGCCCTACAGTCCTATAACCCAGGGCTGCCAGGAGTGAAATCCTGCCCACCCAGCTGTACGCTCTTTGTTAGAATCTAGCCAATAAGTCCAGTCCACCCCCTGGGAAGGGGACCGCACAAGGGTGTGAACACCAGGACCAGAGGCCACACAGGAGGGTGCCCGGGGAGAATCAAACACTCATCACAGCATCCCAGTCAGGGGGAAAACCAAAGATGACCACCTGCACGTAATTAGGGGAATGGGGAAACGATGCTAGTGAAGCAATTCAAAGGAGAAAGAGGACCACAGACCACAGCTGGGTATCAACACTGAGAAAGCTTAAAACAACACTGAACAGCTGGGTGCCGTGGTGCACGCCTGTAATCCCAGTGGCTGGGGAGGTGGAGGCAGGAGGATCGCAAGTTCGAGACCAGAGGCAGTCTTCGTAACTAAGCAAGACCCTGTCTCAAAAAGTAAAAAAAAAAAAAAAAGGGCTGGGGTGCAGCTCAGTGGTCCAGCACTTGCAGAGCATGCAAGCGCGAGACCCTGAGTTCAAACCCCAGTACCCCCCCAACAACAACAACAAAAAAAAAAAAAAAAAAACACTGAATGCATGGAGCGCAAGGCACAAAGGGACATGAATGGCAAACTGCCCAGTTGTGAGTATTTCTAACACATAAGCACTCATACTTTGCTTCAGTCTCCACAAATGCATAGGGAGGGCACCAATATGCATGATCCCCACCCCTTCCCCAATATGGGGGCTTGCTGGGAAAGGGGGGCGTGCAGAAGAGGGAGGTAGGATCTGGCTGGACTGTAACGTTCTATTGGTCCTTACATATGATCAGCCAAAATAAAACAAAAATCTGATCTCGGCTTGCTAAAATAGATGCCCATTTCTGTTACATGTAGCTAGGGGTGTGCGTAAAGTCTAGACCCATATGAAACTATTTTTCTCCTTTCATGATTGAAGACGGTCTCGATGACATTGGCTCTCAGGGTCCTGCTTCCAGACTTCGGAATGCCTTCTATGGACAGAGGCGAGTCTGGAAGGACACATTTCAAAAGACGAATAAGGGTTATATTGTAGGGGTGATGCGGGAATTTTTTTCCTCATTGTTTTTCTGCATTTTCTATTCCTATTAAAGTGACAGAACTTGTAGTAAAAAGTTACTTTAAAAAGTTTTCAGAGCCAGGCACAGTGGCGCATGCCTATAATCCCAGCGGTTCAGGAGGCAGGAGGATCGCAAGTTCGAGACCAGAGGCAGTCTGCATAATTTGGAGAGACCCTGTCTCAAAAAAGCAAAAAAAAAAAAAAAAAAAAGGGGGGTGCTGGGGGTGCATCTCAGTGGTCCAGCACTTGCATGCAAGCGTGAGGTCCTGGGTTCAACCCCCAGAACCAAAAAAAAAAAAAAAAAAAAAAAAAAAACCTCAAAACTCAAGTCAATCCCAAAACCAAAACGGCCATAGTTGCCCCCGGGAATGGATCTGCTTTGGGAGAATGTAGGAATTCCAGTTCAAACAGGAGAGCTGGAGTGGAGGGGAGAACTCGCTGCCTCTTTAAACAGTGAAGGCACTGGGCAGAGGAAGCTCCTGCCCTGGGCTCCTCTGCTACCAGGACCTGGGGCTGAGGGGCTGCAGCCAGGCCCCTCCCTGGAGGGAAGGGCTTCAGATGTCTGCTTGGAAGGGAGGAGGCTGCAAGACCAAGGTCTTGGCTCCCTTGACCTCCAACACAGACCGAATGTCCCCACAGGGCTCTCAGAGAGCAGGGGTCAAATAGATGATAGCCCAAGTCCCCGTGCACAGGCACAAAGCAACTACCATTAATTATGGCAGCCTGATCTGTGGTCCACGCCTCAATAGGGAAGACATGTTCCTTTTGTCACAGGGGAATCAATAAGTTTGAAATTGAGAAGCATCTTTGTCTACAATTCATAATGCCCATGGGGCTGATTGAAGACCAAGCTCAGAGACCACAGGCAAGATAGCCTCAGGCCACAGGACCCAGCCCAGAGAGGGCCCTCTGTGCCCCACAGCCATAGAGCCCCAACAAGGATGCCCTCACAGGCCACACTGCAGTCAGGCTCCTCCGAGTTCCCTGTTGGCTGGCCCTCAACTTGGCGCCTTCCTGTCTTTGGCCTGCTAACCTAAACCAAGCAAGAACTCTATTAGCAGTTTAGAGAGATCCCCTGACCTTCCTATCCGAGGACCCTTGAAATCTGATCCCGTTCTTCATCCCCAGCTTGGAGGTCAAAGGCCTTGACCTGCGTTTAGCAAGAATCCCCCGCCTAGCAAGAATCCCCCTAGCAAGAATCCCCCGCCATTGATGTCTCCTCTTAGTTATTTCCCATCCACTGCCTCCCCATAACCACACACTGTGCCGGCTCTAAGTCCCACCTGTCCTCCTCATGTTAGGAGTTGAGCTCCGGCACTCCCCTGTGGAAGTGAAGTCATACCCCTGCAGAAGCCATCTTTGTGTGTGTGTGTGTGTGTGTGTGTGTGGTACTGGGTGTTGAACCCAGGACCTCGTGCTCGCATCTTCTGCAAGTGCCGGAGCACTGAGCTGCACCCCCAGCCCATTTTTTACTTTTTGAGACAGGGTCTCGCTAAGTTACGCAGACTGCCTCTGGTCTTGAACTTGCGATCCTCCTGCTTCCACCTCCCAAGTCGCTGGGATTACAGGCGTGCACCACCACGCCCCGGCTGCAGCAGCCATCTTGAAGGGCCTCCCTCACCATCTTCGCAAGCTTCAGGCGGAGTTTCTCTTTAAAGCCCAGAGTCTAGCTGGGGAAAACAAGGGCCAGCTTCACCCCTTCCACCACAGCTACCCCTGCTCTCTACCACCCTGGGCAGAAGCTGGCCAAAGCAAGGCACACCAGGGGCTCAGCAAGAACCACTGGGGGATGGCTGTGGGTCAGGGCAAGGAGAGTTTCAGAGAAAACAGGCACCTGCTGGGGAGGTGGGGCTCAGAAAGAAGTCAGAGGACATGACTGACCCTGGTAACATTTAAAAGGAAGGAAACGGTAGGTCGCCACCCAGGAGACCAGAAAGAGAGAGCAAAAGGAGAAAGGCCCAGCTGTGGTGGTGGGGAAAGCCAGCAGGTGGTGGAGGCCGCCCCCCCTACTCTGCCTCTAACCTGTCATGACCTGGGGCAAGCCACGTGGAATGGCTGTGTGGCATCTTCCACACAAGTAGGAAGGGAGGGGAGATAATAAACAAAGCCAGTGTTAAGAACCCGTGGTCCTGGAAGATCCTGTATATTTGGAAAGCTTACGCTTCTCTAAATACATGTTATTAAATAAGCCGTATTGCAGTTTAAAAAATTGCGTGTATGTTTCCCACTTTCCCTTCAAAAACCAAGTATTTTGCATATGATTGATTTTAGAAAGATTGTGAAGCTGGGGTTTGTCTATGTCATTAAGATCAAAGTATATGTATACGTACTGTATTTAGAATTTTCAAATTATAATTTCCAATACATTTATTAAATAAAGTGGCTTGCCATGTGGTTTATTATGAAGAAGAAGAGGAAGAAGAAGAAGAAGAAGAAGAAGAAGAAGAAGAAGAAGAAGAAGAAGAAGAAAAGGAGGAGGAGGAGGAAGGTGGAGAAGGAGAAGAAAGAGAAGGAGAAGAAGAGGAAGAGGAAGAGGAGGAAGAAGAGGAGGAGGAGGAGGAGGAGGAGGAGGAGGGAGAACCTGGGGTCCCCGGCAGTCCACAAAACAGCTCTACTTCACTGCCTGGAGCCAAAGGGCCCTGCCCCTGTCCTTGGAGCATTCCTGTTTGACAAGCAAATGACAAGGTAAATCCACTAACCATGGGCTTGTCTCCACAGATGGGGCAAATTCACCCTTTCCTGAACTAAGCTTTTTCTAGACTTACACTTTCTAGAAAGCTCACCGCAGCTGAATGGCAGGTGGCGATTTCTCTCTACCCGTGGCATCACGCTCCTTTTCCATGTGTCCTTGCTGATGACCACAGAACACCGCAGTGTCTCACATTGCCCCAAAGCTGTGTCCATCCCCTCAAAGTGAGGGCCTTACCCATGAGGCTTCAGGGAGGGCATAGCACCCACCCAGTGTCAGCCAGTGCCCTGGGACAAGGCTGAAGCTTCCTTCTGTCCACCCTCCTCAAAGCAACCTTTGAGGTTGAGGTGGGAGGTGACTGGGGTGGCCAATAACAGGGACAGGCCTTCGTCTCCACTGTCACAGTTCTAGGGCCAGCCTCTCACCCCCAAGGGCCTTCTCTCTTGCCCACGCTCACACATCACCCACAGCTCTGAATGGATCCGGTTCAGGAGCAATCGAGCTGGGAGGTCCAGAGATTATCTATCTTCAATCATTGGGCTAAGGACTTTAAAGTTAAACCTTACCCAGAACGTGGTTATTGTTGTTGTTAGGTGCCATCGAGTCGTGTCTGACTCATAGCGACCCTCATAGGGTTTTCAATGGCTGACTATTTCAGGATTGCCTAGGGAGTGGATTGCCAGGTCCTTCTCCCATTTTTGCGGTGCTGGGAATTGAACTGAGCTAAATCACAGCCCCCACCCCCAAGAACGTGGAGAAGATGCAAATTAAAGGGCTGGAGGAGGGGCGGAAGCAATGAGCCCTCTTAGGTACTGTGAGAACCAGCTCAGTCCAAGCCCAGAGTGCAAGCTGAGCCCAGGGGTCAACAGTCCAGGTGTGCACAGAGCCAGAAGGCCAAGGATGAGAGACGGCAACAAGTGACACAGGGCTCCTTCTCAAAATGACCATAGGTGACATGAGGGTCCCTCCACCCAGCCCTACGCAGGTGTGAGCCAGCAGGAGCAGCCAGCTCAGCCAGGACCACCCCGGGTCACGTGAGGGAGCAGTTAGTGGAGGCACATTCATTTCCGCGTCCACCGAAGACCAGGAACTGAGCCAGGTGTGGTGGAGCACTCCTGTAATCCCAGCAGCCCAGGAGATGGAGGCAGGAGGATCGCAAGTTTGAGACCAGAGGCAGTCTGCGTAATTTAGCGAGACCCTGTCTCAAAAAGTAAAAAATGGGCTGAGGGTGCAGCTCAGTGGTCCAGCACTTGCAGAGCATGCAGGCGTGAGGCCCTGGGTCCAACCCCCAGTACTGCAAAAAAAAAAAAAAAAAAAAAGAGAAGAAGAAGGAAAAGAAGACCAGGAACCGTGGCACAGGGAGGAGGGAGCTGCAGGACAGGCACAACCTCAGAAGAGATGAGGTTGGGGACAGGCAAGTGCCAGGTGCCTTTCCCGGGCCCCAGGGCTGGAGCACCCAGCTGCCACGCATGTTGAGAGAGGCCGCCTTCCAGCTCAGCTGGGCGGGGGTCCGGCTGCCACTGCTGCCACAGAAAAGCTCCTAAGGGCATGTGTCCCACACTGGAGAACCCACCGCTCACTTCCATCCTGCCACCAAGGACTTCCCAGGCTCCAGGTTCCGAGGTGATGCCCCAAGCGACAAAGGACATAAGGAAGCCATCCAGCCCCATGCTTGGAGATGGCAGGGACCCCTTGGAGACAGAGGAAATGCAGGAGGGGGTGACGGCCAGGAGGCAGGTGAGGAACGAAGACGTGGAGCTGTGTCACTGGAGGGGCCGGGGGACCACATGGTCAGCAAACAGCAGGCAGCAGAGGGCTCTGGGGAGCGTGGCCAGGAGCCCAGGAGTGCAACAGGGACGCCAGGCTGTCCCAGATCTGAGGGGCGGGTGTGGAAGGAGCAGGGTCAGCCAGAGGCAGAGGAGAGAGGAACAGACAAGGCTGCTGTGGAGGCAGAGCGTGAGGCTTCCAAGTGCCTCTCAAACCACAGTGGGTGGGTCGGGAGTCTACATTGAAAATGCACCCTGCCAGGCCACCCCGCAGCCGTGGCTCCAAGCCTGCGTGGGCCCGGGAATCTGCATTCTTCGTCTGCACTTGGAGAAACGCCGGCTTAGCAGGCAACCACGAGCCCAAATCAATCTTCCTTCCCGTAATTTGGTTGTCAGGTATCTTGCCACAGCGCCACACGGGCTGACACACAGGTTAGGACAATGACAAGGGGGCCTCATACGGCCTGCCCCAGCCTGCTCAGGAGAGAGATTCAGCAGAGCTGGACCAAAGCTTCTGGGGCCCAGGACGCCTGGGGAGCCCCCGGAGCGACCCTGAGAAGTCAACAACCTGCTGTGGGCAAGGTGGGGATTCAGGGGAGCCAGAGATGAGGATTCAGTCCAAGCCCAAAGGCCTGGGCCCCAGGAGGTCAATATCCAAGAACAGCAGGGAGCGAATCCACCCTCCCTCAGCCTTTGTGTCTGCTCAGGCCCTCAGGTATGCATGGCAGCCGCTCACACTGCTGGGTCTTTCCATCCAAACGCTAACCTTTGCTCAGCCTACTAAGGGCAAGGCTAAGCTCTTCCAGAAACACCGGCCCACCCATGCCCAGGAAAGACGTTTTACCAGCGACCTGGGCATCTCTCAGCCCAGTCAAGCTGGCACATAAACCATCATACTGGGCAATAAAGGGCTGGGATTTAGCTCAGTTGGTAGAGCGCTGCACTACAGTCTCTGAGGTCCCGAGTTCAATTCCCAGCACGGCAAAAATGGGAGAAGGTCCTGGCAATCCACTCCCAAGGCAATCCTGAAACAGTCAGCCATTGAAAACCCTATGAGGGTCGCTATGAGTCGGATACTGACTCCACGGCACCTAACAACAACAACTGGGCAATAAACATCACAGACAGCTGCTCTGCACAAGGGGCTGTTCCAGGCTGCCAAGAGGCAGATGCACTTGAGTTCTCTTTATTTTTTATTTATTTCTTTTTAAGGTACTGGGAGGCTGAACCCAGGGCCTTTTATGCATATTTTGCAAGTGTTCTCTACCACTGAGCTGCACTCCTAGCCCTTTATTTACTTATTTATTTATTTAATCTTAAGACAGGTCCTCACTAAGTTACACAGGCTGCCTCTGGCCTGGAACTCAAGATCCTCCTGCCTCGGGCTCCTAAGTTGCTGGGATTACAGGTGTACACCACCACACCTGGCTGATGCACCTGAGTCCTAACGCACACTCTGTCACCTGGTCACTGCTAACCCTTGGCCAACTCATTTAACCTCTCTGGGCCTTAGCATCCTTCTCTGTAAAATGGGGTCCTCCATCGCCTGCCTCCTGTGGAGAGTTCCTGGGGAGACAAAGGAGCCCCACAGAGCCAAGGGCCACACTCAGCGACACTGTCCTCCTTACCTCCTCCTTCCACAGCTGTCCTAGTCCAAAACTCCATCAACAGCTCCTGGACAGAAATGACCTCACCTTAAGTCCTTCACACTTATTCAATCTAATAGGCCATTATAAATGAAGCTTCTGGAAATGAAAAGTTATGGGTCTGGTGTTAGCCATAAATCACCCGCTTACGAAGACATATATAGTAAGTCATTAACGTGAACACCATCTGCAGAAAACGCTTCCCAGAGCATTAAGCCCCTATAGTCGGCTCTAAATAACTCCATTCTCTACTAGAATGAGCCAAGGCTCTTGGCCAAAATTAAGTCCTGCCGAAGGCAGGGCGACGGACACCCACAGATGAGTATGATAAGTTGTCCCAGGCCTACTCTTAACATAAAAATCAAATCAGAGAGCCGGGCATGGTGGCACACGCCTGTAATTCCAGCGGCTCAGGAGGCAGAGGCAGAAGGATCGCAAGTTCGAGACCAGAGGCAGTCTGTGTAACTTAGCGAGACCCTGTCTCAACAAGTAAAAATTGGGCTGAGGGTGCAGCTCAGTGGTCCAGCACTTGCAAAGCATGCAAGTGAGAGGCTCTGGGTTCAAACCCCAGTACCGGAAAAAAAAAAAAATCAAATCCGAAAAAAAAAAAATTGCTCCCCAATGCTAACGAAACAAGGAACTAACGTGAATATAGCTTTAATATACAAAAGCTCATATAATCCACGTGACGGTCTTCCATGTCAGTCTGACTTCCATGTTGGGAAATTGAGGCTTAAAGAGGTTAAGTGTCACCAGGCATGGTGGTGCACGCCTGTAATCACCAGAGGCTAGGGAGGCGGAGGCAGGAGGATCGCAAGTTCGAGACCAGAGGCAGTCTGCATCACTTAGCAAGACCTTGTCTCAAAAAGTAAAAAAATGGGCTGGAGGTACAGCCCAGTGGTTCAGTACTTGCAAAGCATGCAAGCAAGAGGCCCTGGGTTCAACCCCCAGTACCGAAAAAAAAAAAAAAAAAAAGAGGTTAAGTGACTTGCTTGAAGCTCACAGAGTCAAAGAAGCAAAAAACCAGGGTCACACACACACACACACACACACACACACACACACACACACACACCCCAAGACTCAAGAGAGGTCCCTGGCACGCTCCTTCTGCAGGCACCTGGAGAGGGTCTGGGGGGTTACTTTACACATTCTAAAGACGCCTGCTTTGAAATTCTGCTTGACTTGAGCTAGAATGATGCAAAGCTTCCCTCCACCTCTTAGCCATGGCCGCCAATCATAGCCATGGTGGGGAAGGGAGGCTGGATTCCAAGTGGACTCAGGTGACACAGCGCTGGTGCACCCCGAGCGAGGGATGCGTGGCCACAGGGATGGGGGCCCCCAGCCTGGGGGATGCTGCAGCACAGAGGCACTTTAAGCTGCAGGCCTGGCAGGTAAACAAGGGCAGCCGCCCACCCGATTGTGCTCCTGCCACCCAGGCGGAAGCCCACCCTCTGGCTGGGGGAAGAAAGGCTTCCCAGGGGAACTGAGCTGAAGGGATGGAAATGACCAAGAGCTGGAGGCAGGAAGGAAAGGACAGCGCATGTGGGGAGTAAGTGGCAGGGGCCCAGTTCCCCGGGACGCAGGGTGGATACGGGATGAGAGGCCGCGATGGCTCACTGCCCAGGCTGGGAGCCTCGAGCATCTGTTGTGAGTGCAGGCCAATTTTAATGCACAGGCAGGGGGAGGAGGGCGCTGCCCAAATGCTGCCCAAAGGGAGAAATCACACGTGTATCATTTACTTATTAGTGCTGCGGAGGGGAAGGACAGGAGCTGCAGAGAGAATCTGCTCGCATGGCCAGGGCTCAGTGGGCCTCATATGGGCTTCGGGGCGTCCTCTCTGAGTCTCGTCCTGAGCCGGTGCCCTCTTAGGTTGGGTGGGCTTGCCTGGCTTCACAGGTAAGGGGTGAGGCTCAAAGGCACGGAGGCCAGCAGCACACACCCAGGCGGCCAATTCCCAGCCAACACTGCCTGTTCCCACCCCCAGCCACGCCTCCAAGGAGGGTCTAAAATAAGACCCCCCACAGGGTTCCGCCATCTGCTCAAACAACCCAAGGCCGGCCTGCCAGCCTCCTTCCACACACAGAGAAGCCACCTCCCACTTTCCGACACCTCCCCAGGCCGGCCTGGTGGTCTCCACTCACAGCCTCTCTGCCAGCGGCCTTGGGAGCACAGAGACCCCCTTAGCATTTATTTGGAGAAGAAAACATGCCTGGGAAAGACGGCTGTGCTCATTAACTTTGACCACCACCACCATCACCACCACCACCACCCCCACCATGCGCAGTGGCGCACGCCTGTCATCCCAGCGGCTGGGGAGGTGGAAGCAGGAGGATGGCAAGTTCGAGACCAGAGCCAGTCTGCATAACTTAGTGAGACCCTGTCTCAAAAAGTAAAAAAAATGGCCCAGGCTGCAGCTCAGTGGTCCAGCACTTGCAGAGCAGGCAGGCACAAGGCCCTGGGTTCAACCCCCAGTATGGAAAAAACAAGAACAAAAACTTTTACACCCCCCCCCCAACCCAGGCAGAACAAGAAGCAAAGCTGTCGGCCTGGGCAGTGTTTGCTCTACCTGGGATACTTGCCTGGGATGCACCTCCGAGGCCATGAACGCCCTGAACTGGAGTCCTAGCCGCGTGGGAGAGGACAGAGGCCAGATCCCCTAGCAAACGCCATCCTGTAGTCTCCTGGTCTCTGCCTTCTCTGGGGCTGCGCTTCTAGGCAAACACCCAGAGTCTGATGTGTGGTGGCTTAGACGGCCGAGCAGCGTCCTATTTCCTGCACAGTTTAAAAGCCCCCAGCTGCTTCTTCCCATCCCGACTGCCCCTCTCCCCAAGAGTGGAGGAAGGCCAGGTTTTATGCAATGAGAAAATGGACCAGCAGCCAGCTGTGGGCAGCACTAATCAGCCCCAACTGAGCTGGAGAAAGCAGGGCTGGGTAGAGTCGGCGGTGGGCACGAGCGAGGCGCACCTAGGCTGCACTCCTGCTGAAGCCACTCTGCAGGGACTGACTCAACGGTACCTCAGGGCACCCTGCGCTCCGTGTGAAAATGGAGGGAACAGCCGGGTATGGTGGCGCACGCCTGTAATCCCAGCAGTTCAGGAGGTGGAGGCAGGAGGATCTCAAGTTCGAAACCAGAGGCAGTCTGTGTAATTTGGCGAGACCCTGTCTCAAATAAAGTAAAAAAATGGGCTGAGGACGCAGCTCAGTGCTTCAAACTTGCAGAGCATGCAGGCGCGAGGCCCTGGGTTCAACCCCTTGTACCGGGGAAAAAAAAAAGGAGGGAACCACCCTCAAGGCTGGCCAGTGAGGTGATGGGAAGAGAGGTCACTGGAGACCTGCGCTAAGAAGCCTCTGCAGAAGCCCAGAGAGGCCAAGGAAGCGCAGGGAGGACACAGCCACACCCAAAACTCGGGACTCCTTACCCGCCCTCGCATTGTGATGCTGGAGCCCAGAGACTGGAGGCAAGTCACCCTCTGAACCCCAAATTCTTGGGACATAACTAGGCCCACAGAGGCTGGAGCTGCAACACGAGTGAACTTAAATGGGGGGGTGGGGGTCTGTCTGAATGCAAAACCCTGAACATGGGTGGGAGGCACCTGGAGTTCAAAACCTCACAACGCCAACAGAAGCAGCTCTCCCCAGGCAAGCAGCGCTGGCTCCTAGCCAAGAGGACAAAAGGACTGCCATTGTCACCAAAGGTCAGCTAAACAGGCAGGGCAGGGCAGTTTCTGCACCAGCCCTCATCTTTGTTGTTGTTGTTGTTAGGTGCCGTCGAATCGGTATCCGACTCATAGGGACCCTCATAGGGTTTTCAATGGCTGACTGTTTCGGGATTGCCTTGGGAGTGGATTGCCAGGTCCTTCTCCCACTTTTGCGGTACTGGGAATTGAACTCGGGACCTCAGAGACTGCAGTCCAGCGCTCTACCAACTGAGCCAAATCCCAGCTCGCTGCCCTCATCTTTAGGATTCACATTTCTCCAAAATATGGGTTGAAAACCAGGGGGGAGAGCCAGGCGCGGTGTTGTTGTTGTTGGTTAGGTGCTATCGAGTCGGTATCTGACTCATAGCAATCCTCATAGGGTTTTCAATGGCTGACTGTTTCGGGATTGTCTTGGGAGTGGATTGCCACGTCCTTCTCCCATTTTTGCTGTGCTGGGACTTGAACTCGGGACCTCAGAGACTGCAGCACAGCGCTCTACCAACTGAGCTAAATCCCAGCCCCAGGCCTATAATCCCAACGGCTCGGGAGGCGCAGCCAGGAGGATCGCAAGTTCAAGACCAGAGGCAGTCTGCGTAATTTAGCGAGACCCTGTCTCAAAAAAATTTTTAAAAAGGAGGGGCTGGGGGTGCAGCTTGGTGGTCCAGCACTTGCAAAGCATGCGCGTGCGAGGCCCTGGATTCAACCCCCAGTACCAAAAACTAGGGGGCACATGAAGAATCCCAAGCTACTGCAGTGAGTTTAGAGAGGCACTGGATGGACACATTAGACTCAAGCTGCAGGACGGCTGTCCCTAAAACAAGGAAACGGAGGCAGCGGAAGGGCTTTCTCTCCCACGACCACCAGCATGTAGCTCTGGATGGATGCGATCTTGAGGCTCCAGGGTCTGCTGCCCCCCAGGCACAGTGCCGCACCTGCCCTGATGAGCATCACTAAAAGCCGTCCAGGAAGGACTTCTGCACACAGGCCCCGCTGGGCGCGCACGGCTGCCATGGCAACCACAGTCTAACAACTTTGGCATTTCCACAACCCCTGATTGATCCGGAGCTCGAAATGAAGATTACAGCAAATCAGTATTTGCATTTAATTTATTTTAATTGGCTTTTACATAACGGCATGTCTGGGTTTCACCCTTAATAACAACAGGGCTAGTGAGTTCTCCCCATGGGGACCTTAAAGCCAGCAAGATGCGGCCCATCCTTTTAAACAGTCACGATTACAAAAATTCTCACCTCCCCTTCCTAAAGTTCATTTTGCTCGATTCTCTTTCTCTCTCCAGAGAAAAGGCCTTTGGCAGGTTGAAGCTCATCCTTTTGCCTGGGTTCTTGTATTACATTTTAAAAGGAAAGATGAGAAACAGGACGCGGTGGCGCACACCTGTAATCCCAGTGACTCGGGAGGCGGAGGCAGGAGGATCGCAAGTTCGAGACCAGAGACAGTCTGTGTAATTTAGCAAGACCCTGTCTCAAAAAGTAAAAAATGGGCTGGGGGTGCAGCTCAGTGGCAAGCACTTGCAAACCATGCAAGCGTGAGGCCCTGGGTTCAACCCCCAGCACTGATTAAAAAAAAAAAAGGAAGGAGAAAAAACTGCTCAAGAAAAAACTGCTCAAGGCATCACTGCAAAGTAGCCACAGTGGAAGTTGCAAGAGATTAGGGTATTTTTTTTCCCACTTATGTATCCTCAGTGCCAAAAGAATCCCTGGCATGTAGTGGGCACTCCATAAATATCTTCGGAATGACTGGGTGTGGGAAAGTTCTCGTTACCCAAGCTAATATGTACAAAGCACTTAGCAAAGGGCTGGTCAGGTGCACCCTCTTTCCTGTTGTTATAAACGAGGAGAACTTTGCACTTGGCTAGGGGCCTGTGAAAGGTAGTACCAGCTCCAGGATCCAGGGCAGGGGGGACCTCACCTGGCCCCAACACCTGCAACCATCTCAGCCACCACCTCAACAACCGCTGTTAGCGTCATCTACCCCAAGGGCCAGGGCCAGGCCGGAGGCAAGACTAAAGTGAGACAGAGAGATGAACTGGATATGTTTGGGCCCTGCTCTCAAGGGGCTCTGTCTACCAGGAAGAAAAGCGTAGGATTTACAGAAAACGCTATTCTCCCTGAGATGCCCTCTAGCACTTTTGTTGGGTATGAGGCGCACAGGGCGCATCTGGGAAAGGGGGTCAGACTCCCGAAATGCCCTGTTGGCTTCTTTCTTTTCTTTTTTTTTTTTTTGCGGATTGGGGGGGTTGAACCCAGGGCCTCACGCCTGCATGCTCTGCAAGTGCTGGACCACTGAGCAGCACCCCCAGCCCATTTTTTTACTTTTTGAGACAAGATCTCGCTAAGTTACGCACACTGCCTCTAGTCTCGAACTTGCGATCCTCCTGCCTCTGCCTCCTGAGCTGTTGGGATGACAGGTATGCGCCGCCACCGAGCCTGGCCCCTGCTGGCTTCTTGAAGGACGAGTGGGCACTTCCAGGTGCAGCTGGAAGAGGGGGAGTCAGGGGTTCCCAGCAGAAGGAAGAGCAGGTACAGAGGCCCAAGTAACCATAAGGTAACAGCAAACGGCCACCAGAGTCCACAATGTCAGCCTCGGGGGGTCTCACCCTGGGGACAGACCCAGACACCCGCTTGCTGGGTGGAGGAAAGTAAAGCAGAGAAGGAGACAGAATGTCTCCCAGGCCTCCCAGGGCGGGTATGTGAGCAGGCAGTGGTCTACCTGGGGGACTTGGAAATGATATATTCTGTGTTAGGCATTCTATCTGTGAGAAATGCATTTGGTTGCAAACAACATAAAACCGGACAAGCAGTGGCTTAGGCAAGTTTTCTGGGGGTTTTTTGTTTGTTTGTTTTCTGTCACAGAATAAAAGAATAGGGGTGTGGCCAGGGCTCAGGCAGCATTCAAGAGTCCATCAGGTACCCAGTCTTTTTCTGCTTCACTGTCCTGAGCATGTGGATTTCAACCTCGTGGTCACAAGAGGGCTGCCCTACTTCCAGAAATTATGTCAGCTTTCCAGGCAGGAAGAAGATGGGCCAAAAGCCTCTGTCTTGGGATTTTAGCTCTTTATTTGGAAAGGGAAGCCCTTTCAATCAGCCTTGAACTAACAGCTTATGGCCAAAGCTCTCTGGATTCCCCCCGCTGGGAGGTGGCTCAGCAGTCAAAGCTTTCGGAAGGCCCTTGAACTTGCTGTTCCCTGGGCCTGCTGCCTCCCCTCCCCTCCCTAGGTTTCCAGGTGGCCAATGCCCCTGTTTCTTTCAAGTTTTGCTCAGAGGAAGATCACCTTCCCTCGGCCTTCTCTGTACACTATGTGGATCTCTTTACACACCTAAGAGAAATGAGACATATGTCAACACAGAAACTTGTACACACATGTTCCTAGCGGCATTATTCATTAAAACCCAAAGTGAAAACAACCCAAATGTCTGTAACAGATAAAGGAACCAAAAAAAAAAAAAAAAAAAAAATCTACAAAGAACTGTGGTATATCCATACAGTGGAATACTATTCTGTCATATAAAGGCATGGAGTATGGACATATGCTGTTACACAGAGGAACTGCAAAAGCATGCTCAGTTAAGGAAGCCAGATCCAAAAGGCCACATATTTTATGCCTCAATTTATCCACAATGTCCAAAATAGGCAAATCCATAGAGACAAAATGTAAATTATTGGTTTCCAAGGACTGGGGCAAGACAGATTGGGAAGTGATTGCTAATGGCTATGGGATTCATTCTTGGGTGATTAAAATACTCTGTAATCAGAGAGTAGCACTAGATGTTCAATTTAGTGAGTATACTGAAAACAACTGAATTACTTTTTTTTTTCTTTTTTTTTTTTTTTTTTGTGGTACCGGGGATTGAACCCAGGGCCTCGTGCCTGCATACTTTGCAAGTGCTGGACCACTGAGCTGCACCCCCAGCCCATTTCTTTTACTTGTTAAAGACAGGGTCTCGCTAAGTTACGCAGACTGCCCCTGGTCTCGAACTTGCGATCCTCCTACCTCCGCCTCCCAAACCACTGGGATTACAGGCATGCACCACTGTGCCCGGCTCCCGAATTATACATTTTTAGATGGTAGCTTTTTTATGGCATGTGAACTATATCTTAATTATTTCTTTTCTGAGACAGGGTCTTACTATGTAGCCCAGGTTGGCCTTGAACTCACTATCCTCCTGCCTCAGCCTCCAATGTGCTGGGGTCACATCGGTACAGGCACCACACCCAGCCCCTTAATTTAAAAATAGAAATAAAATAAAAAGTTTTCCCATCAAAAAAGATTTCTATCTTTTATCCCTCCCCTACCATTGTATACCCTTCCTTTCTCTATTCGTTTATCTTTTCCACCGTTTTATGGCTTCTAAGTATCACCACGTTCTGCTACGTAATCTATGTATCTAGTTTACTGTCTGTTGCTCCTGGCTAGAAACATAAGCCTGGGAGGGAAGGATTTCTGCCTGGATGGTTCTCTTGGCACAGATTATGGCAGACAGTAGAAGCTTTGTGAATGAATGAATGAATGAATGCCCAGCCAAGCAAGCATCATGGCAGCCACAGACAGAAGAGTGTCTTCCCCACCTGGGGATTCTTTCTCCAGCCCCAGTTTCTGCATAAACAGACACTACTGAACACATAGTCCCTGCCCTTGTTGAGTGGAGGGTTCCCAAACAGGCAGAAGGATGACACCCCCATTTTAGAGGGGACTGGCCAGGACCAATGCCTCTTAGATGGCCAGGCGATGGAAGCTGGAGCAGCAGTACCCAAGAAAAGCACAGGAGGCTTCTGGGAGGAGGTGCCCCAAAGCAAGGCTGGGAACTCGGAGGAGACCCAGGAGGCCACAGGACTAAGAGGCCCCAAGGCAGATGGGCTGTCAGAAGCAAACCTCCTCTCCTCGATGACAGCGCTGAGAACCAGGAGACCCCTTTCATAAATAATCAAGATCCAAAACCCACCATGGGGCACCCTCTGTGCCCTGACCCAGCTCTGCTTCACGACACACTGTCAGATGCAAAACAAGTCCCTGAGACTTTGGAGTCACAAGTGCCTAACCTGGCCCGGCCTTCAGCCCCTTGTTCCAGATGCGAGTGACCCCAGCGCCGCCTGCCATCCAGGGCCAGGTCTGAGCAGAGCCCCTTACGGACCCCATGCTCTGATCTGAGCCAGGCCTGCTGTCTGCCTCTGCACACGTGTTTTCAATCCGCACGCTCGCTTCCCAGGCTGCCCTGGACAAGACAAGTTCCTCCCTAGCCTGCCAGACAGTGCTGGACCCTGAACTCTCTGGGAGGTGGACAAGCAGATGCAAATGTTTTCCCATCTCCTCAGCAAGGCTCTGGGCCTCACATCTTGCAGAAGAAAATGAAGAACATGGGCTGACCCCAGAGCAGGAGAAGGAAAAGGGCTGCAGGCTCAGAACTCACGTTTGCATAAGCAAAGCCACGAAGACCCAGCAAGGACACAGGTGAGGTCTGACAGCAGAGGCCACGGGCATGGGACGTGAGCACAGAGATCGGTGGTGATGGGCTGACCTGGAGATGGTGCTTCACAGTTGATAGGTGGTTGGAGGGCGGTCACTATAACAATCCTGCACAGGCGCAGGTATTGTTCCCATTTCACAGGTGGGAAAATACCCGCTACCCAGCAGTGCCCATCAAAGCATGAGGGGGCCCAGCAGACCTGGGGCTGCATGCAGCCTGCCCGGGTAGGTACTGCAGGAACCTCAGGGAGGTCAGGACAGAGACGGAGCCCGCAGGGCAGCACGTGTTCCTTTATAAAGGAGGGTCCACTCACTACCCACCCTCCCGTGGGGGGGTCCGTCGGTTTTAAGAAAGACACCTGCAAACTCCAAACTGTGAAATATGAGGGCTGTCTTGAAGTCTCGGGGAATTTCTTTAGATGGCAGCATCCTGTGGCCGGGAGAGCGAGCTCACCTGTCTAGTCCCCACTGCGTGCAGAGCCTGGATCTGTCATTTTCTCCACATCACCCATCTCCGGCTGAGCAACCGGCTTCCTTAATCAGCCATGTCCTCAGGCCAGTGACGAGGCCCTGCGAGGCCCCCACCAGTGGCTAAGCGTGGCCAAGCAGGCTGTCCATAGAGGACTGTAGGAGCCCAGTGCTTGCCACAAACCTCCACAACGGATAAGAACAGCGGCTGCATAGCCGGGCGCGGTGGCGCACGCCTGTAATCCCAGAGGCTCGGGAGGCGGAGGCAGGAGGATCGCAAGTTTGAGACCAGAGGCAGTCTGCATAATTTAGCGAGACCCTGTCTCAAAAAGTAAAAAAAAAATGGGCTGGGGATGCAGCTCAGTGCTCCAGCACTTGCAAAGCATGCAGGCTCGAGGCCCTGGGTTCAACCCCCGGTACTACAAAAAAATATAGAACAGCAGCTGCTCCCTTTGCTGCTGAAGAGAGTGCAGGGAGGTGGCCGGTAGGAGCCGTGCGCAGGACGCCCACCTCGGACTCCAGCTGCCGATATCTGTGCTGCTGTTCAGTTCGGAGGATGCTCAAGCCCAGCTAGATAAAAGGAGAATGGAAAATGCCAGCATTCGACAAGATCTGGGGAACGCGGGAGCGTGCACAGCCAACCACCAAGGGCTGCCTTCAGACACCATGGGATGGGGGGATCCAAAGTTAGGCATGGACAAGATTGCACCCATGTATCAGAAGCAGACTGATAAAGGACCCTTCTACATTCAGAAAATGCCTATGAATAACAGGTCAAACCGGACAATTGATGTATCACTCATCCAACAAGGCACAAGTCCACTCTCCCCGCAGGCACAGGAAGAGAGGGTCTTGCTCACAGGTCAGCAGTGGGCCAGGAGCAGATCAGCCCAGGTCCTCCTCAGCTTCCCATGTTGTTGTTATTGTTAGGTGCTGTCGAATCAGGTTTGGATCTTAAATGTCCCCCAAAGGCCCATATGCTAAAGACTTGGCTTTCAACCTATGGTTCTGTTAGAACCTTCAGGAGGGGGGGTCCTCGTAGAAAGAAGTGAGGTCCTGGGGGAGCGCCCTTGAAAGGGACCCTGGGACCTGGACCCATTCCTGTCTCTCTTTGCTTTGCAGCCACCATGAGATTCGGAGGCTCCCTCCACCATGCACTCCTGCCACGATATGCTATGTCACCATAAGCCCAAAACAATAGGGTCAAGTGACGATGGACTCAGCCCTCTCAAACTGTGAGCCACAAGGCACCTCTTTTCCTGTCAAGTTGTTTGTATCAGGCATTTCGCCCAGTGACAGAAAGCTGGCTGACACAGGGATCATGACCGTAATTTTAGTTCTCAGCATGGGACCCCAGTGGCATCCCAGGCCCCTGATCAAGGCTCCACCTACCGCACATAGCAGTTGAACTAATTTGTTGGATTCTAAAGGGTATTCCTCATTCACACGAAAGCAAGCATCCCTAGCTCTATTAAAAGATTTTGTTCTTGTTGCCTTTAATAGATGATCTCAGTACATTTAAGCTTTTCAAGCAGGAAAAGGGAGGATTACACAGTGTTAATAATTAAGCAAAACAGAACAGATGAAATGATGTCAGAAATCATAAGTCAACTAAAATGTCTGACCTTTGTTTAGAAAAACTTACCACACACACACACACACACACACACACACACACACACACCACACTTTCTCAGAAATACCACCCCAAGAGAGGCTTGTTCCTTCATCAGGATAACTGGGGTATCTAGGAAGCCGCAACACACCTGGTCTCCATGGTAACATACCTGTCTCCCATGACAGGCAGGCATGCTTTCTGTCTGCCTTGGTGCTGGATCCTGGAGTAGCCTGAGCACCCAGCATTGGAAAGAATGATTTTTGAACAACAGGGTCCTATTAATTTTTTTTTAATTTGGTTTCCTTACGGTGAAGATCCTGAAGTCACAAAGCAGATGTGATGGAATTTTGCTGACAATTGCAATTTTCTTTCTCCAGATTGTAGAGAATGGACTATAAAGATACGATGTCTTACATATTTAATCCAAGAAACAATACACAGTCCCCGAGCTGGTAGCACAGGCAGCCTCGGGTTTCCCACACTGCACAGCAATGCTATTTGCCTGGAGGCGGTCCAGCCCTCAGCATCTCTCTGCCTCACTCACCCAGAAATTAATCTTTCATATTAGCCAATTTCTCTGACGGTTGCCTCCTTATCCTAACTTTCCATTGCTGACTCAATATCCTGGACTCGGGCAGATGAAACCTCTGAAAAACAAGAGGGAATAACAGCCTCTGGAGGGACGCCACCAAGAGTCAGGCCCGGCCCTGACAGGGGCTGAAATGGCCCTGCTATCGGCCAGTTAGATAAATACAGTCCAGTGAATGTCAACCTACGAAATATGAGTCCCAGGGAGGGAGAAGAGGATGGATCCTTAACCAGAGCCCCCAATTCCCAGGGCTGGAGACCAGCAGGCCCCATCTCTGGGGATCATGAGGGAGACACAGGGATAGGGACTGGAAAGGCTATTCTCAAAAAGGGAGCTGGGACACGTCAGGCAGGCAGACCAATAGAAGGGGATGAGTCCTGGGGAAGTTGTTGTCGTTAGGTGTCATCGAGTCAGTCGGTGTCTGACTCGCAGAAACCCTATGTACAACAGGCAAAACACTATTGTCAGTGCTTCTCTGCTGTCCATAGGGTTTTCAATGGCTGATGGTTTTGGGAAGTAGGTTGCCGGGTCCTTCTCCCAAGCCTACAGCACCAGGTGTTCCCAGGTGGTCTCCCATCCAAGGACTAAGCAGTCCCAGCCCTGCTTAGCTTCCTAGATCTTACAGGATCGGACTCCACAGTGCCACAGCTGCAGGCTTCCTGGAGAAGTGGGGGCAGCGAAAGTGATAGCAGGGACCGGGGGCGTCGGAGACCCAAACACCACATTAAAACATGCAGGTGAAAACAGCAGAGCCACAAAGCCTCCTTCCAGGTCAGGAGACAAGGGAATGTCCCAATTCAAGCAAGCAAAACAGAAACGCATTCTCGATCATGAGCAAACTGCACTCTGCCACAATAAAACGGTGAATTTCTCGGAAGACTGGGAACATTTTTCTTTATAGCCAGTTAATGCATTTGCTCCATATTGAATTTAGAGCCAGTTAACAAATTCTAATGCGGTATTACGATAAATTGCCCATTAATTCAAATAATCACAAGTGTAGGAGTCGTGGGCTCCAGCCAGCCTGAGAATAATGAGGAAGTCTACTAAGCAAATTAGGAGGGTAAGCAAGGTACAGGGTAAATATGGAACAGGTGCTTGGGTTTCCTTTTAAAACCATTTTCCTTTCAATTGGAAAAATAATGCAGGCTGACTGGAAATTTTAGAATGTATAGAAATATAAAAAAAGCAGGAAAGAAAAATCATCCCTGATCCCATCTTAGAATATTTCCTTCCCAGATGTTTTCTGTGATTTTTTTCCCCCTCTCAAACATAAGTGAAATAAAACTGTATAATTCTGTATCTTGCTTCCTAGACCCATACTTAGGAGAAATGCTTCATCTCCTGACATTCCACCCCTTTAGCTCATTCCCACTATCCTACTACCACGAATGCACTAATCTCAAAAGAATTTTTGTGTGTGTGTGTGGTACTGGGGGTTGAACCCAGGGCCTTGCGCTTGCATGCTCTGCAAGTGTTCGACCACTGAGCTGCACCCCCAGCCCTTTTTTTTTTTTTTTTTAACTTTTTGAGACAGGGTCTCACTAAGTTACGCAGACTGCCTCTGGTCTCGAACTTGCGATCCTCCTGCCTCCACCTCCCAAGCCGCTGGGATTACAGGCATGCGCCACCACGCCCAGCTCAAAAGAATTCTTAGGGATTCAATAAAAAGGCAAATGGGAGGCAAAATCTGGTGAGTAGTTTGCATTACTAAATATACTTTTGCCTGAAAATAATGTAATTACCTGCCCTGTACAATAGTTCCTAATGCTGACTTTTCTGTAATTCTCAGAGTCAAAACAAGGAGTTTAGTCTGCCAGTCTCTTAGCTAATCAGCGATATTACTTCCTAAGAACATAAATGCATCATTATCACGAGGAGGGCCACATCCTCGTGACAGGTGGTGGCCTGTCTTGCTAGAGCATTCTTGGGGAATAGGAAATAGCTTCTAAATAAGGGGCCAGGTCCAGAGCCTGGGGACTGAGCTCACGGGCCAACCTGGCACATGTTCCCACCACCACTGTGCCTCTGAAGTCCCTCCCCTCAGGGCTGCCTCCTCCTTTAACCAGAAGTCCTGTCTCCATCCCAGATTCTGTGGCTTGGGGAGTGAAAAGGCTGAATGATAAGGTGGGCAGAGGAAACCAACACGCAGCGTGCAGCTCCCTCGCTTCAGCCCCTCCCACACCCACCTCTTCCTTCTCATCTATGCGCCACACATTTGCCCCTTACCAGCATCTGTTTTCTTATGAATCACTGTGCTACCCCTTAGTATGGTTGTGGCCAAGGTACCTGCATTTCCTTAAGAGGTTCATATTTGTGTTTGTTTCGGTTTTGTTGGTTTGTTTGCAGTTAGTTTATGCAAATTCCCTCTGAGCTCTCCACTGGATGTACCCACCATGCAGGTATGCATGCATCCTTCATCATTTTTCCTGAGTTGCAGAGCTAACAGGATTCGAAGGGTGTCTAGCCCTGAGCCCCATTTGACAAATGATGAAGCTGAAATCTGGAGAGGAAGAGCCCCCTATGCCAAGTCAAATCCAGACATTAGCAGGATGGGGGTCGCTCCCCCAACCCACAAAGCCTTGACGGCTTCCAGACTATTGCGCCGCCGCCGTTTTAACGAATGCATAGAACAAACACAAGGCAGTCAACACTGTGCCGGGAGAACCTCACTGCTCAGGCCTGCACAGGGAGCCCACCAGGCAAGCCGTCAAGATTTTAAATAATTCAGTGCGCCCACCACCCAGCAGCTGAGCAAGTGGCAGGTGGTTCAGCCACACACCTGGCCATCTGTTGTGTGCCAGGCCCTGTGCCAAGCATGGAGGGTTCCACAGGGTTCTACCCAAAGAAGCCCACTGCCCTGGAAGAGGTGGGTAAGCAGGGTGCCCGAGCAGTAAGGCCAGGCTCCAGCCAGAACGATCTGTCCTTCCTGGAGGGGCAGACGAGACCTCCACAGGGCAGGGAACACTGGCTTACTCCTGGGTCTCAAAGAATGGGTGAGACTTTTCCAGAAGCTTCCGCCTCAGTAATGCTCATGGAGCTACTTTCAGACTCACACTCCAAATCACCCATCCAAGCGCTCTGTGCCCGACAACCACGCTGTCCACACTCCTGTCACTACCAGTCCCTTCCCAATAGCTGTTGTTGTTGTTGTTGTTGTTGTTGTTAGGTGCCTTCAAGTCAAGTCCGACTCATAGCAACCCTCATAGGGTTTTCAATTGCTGACTGTTTCGGGATTGCCTTGGGAATGGGTTGCCATGTCTTTCTCCCATTTTGTGGTGCTGGGAATTGAACTCAGGACCTCAGAGACTGCAGTGCAGCGCTCTAGCAACTGAGCTAAATCCCAGCCTCTTCCCAACAGCAGGAAGCCCATAAAGAACAGCTCATTGGGCAGGAATGTGCTATGGAAGTCATGGCCCAAGACTGAGAATCAGTGCTGAGACGGGGTGACATGGTGACAGTGATGAGGAGGAGGGCAATGATGGTGAGGACTGTGGTCATGGTGATGATGGTCATGACTGTGGTGACGGTGACAGTGGTGATGTGGTTGTCCTGGGGAGCCAGCAACTGGCCCAAGACATGCAACAGGGGGAGGGAGCTATGTGCCACAGGGAGCCCTTCACGTCCCATAGGGGTCCCTGGCTGAGAGGCCCTGGAATTCCTCACCCACGCTACCCTTCCCTCCCTCCCCCTCACTGACACAGATGCGCAAGCTCTCACCTGACAGCGGGCTCGCTGTTTTTGAGACCTGGCAATAGCATGTGGCCAGGAATACGTGCTAACCAAAGCCGCAATTCTTCATCGCCGTCTGCAGCATGGAGGGGAAAAAGCGTCCCCCCAGACAAGCCAAAGTTCTGGCAGGAAGAACAGCAGGCCCTGGGCATCCGCCAGAGGTCTGTTTCTACCTTCCCTGGCCGGGAAGAAGATGCGCCAAGGAGCCCAGGTGGCCACTGTGGTTCACTCGCATGCACCTCCCCTCGAGTGGGAGGCCAAGCCCCTGCCACACGGTCCAGGCTTCACCAGCAGGCTCGGGAGCCACAGAGCCTGGCTGAAGGGTTTCTAACAAGCACATCCCTGCCCCTGCCATCCTGTGCTTGAGTGAGGACGGCGTGGGGGAGCCAACTGTGCTGCCCCCAAGGCCCTCCCTCAGCCCCCAGGCTGGGCGGTTTTCTAGACACTGACATTCCCTTGGCCGGGAGCATCTTTCCAGCCACACCCAGCACACACAGAGAACCGCACAACGCTGGAAATGATTTTTTTTCTAAACAAAGGCGATTGATTTCAAGGGGCTCTTCGTTCTCTCCAAAAATGGATTAGGAGGCAGCAAATGGAAAGGATGCGAATGAGCGGAGGGCAGGGGCCACCATCAATTCCGATCTCAGGAAAGATCTGGGAAATGCACAGAGAGCGGAGAGACAAGCATTTTGCTGTCAGTGAGGGAGGGTGACTGCGAATGCCCCCTAGCCCTCCTTGGCCGGCCAGCATGCTTGATGCCCCCTCCATAGATGCTCTCCAGCCTCAGGGCTGAGGAGTAACCTGCAGATCTCCCTGTGCAGCCCCCAAGGTTAGGGTAAACGTGGGTGTGGCAGGGACTGGGGAGGACGCTCCCAGAAGAAGCTCCCAGAAGACGTGAGGCAGTGCAGAACTGGAAGTGGCAGCTCGCAGACTCCAGCTCTGACCCTCCCTGGCTTCTTTGGAAGCCTTCACACGCACATCTGTCCAGGGCTCTGACATCGGCCACCGTAAGCCTGCACTTGAAAAGGAATTCTTGGAGGCAGAGGAGGCGCTACCAGCCAGGGAGATTTAAACAGTGACGGTGGCCACCACCATTACTGCAGATGCGTGGCCAGCCAAAGACTCACCTAGTATTCATGGCCATTTTTCCTTTGACGGCCTACATGGGCCTAGATCTCCTTTCTGCACAGGACCAGACAGACTCAGAGAGCATCACCCAGCCAACAAATGACAGGTCAGAGACTATGATTCAGACCCCGATCTGCCTGGCCTCAATACCCTAATCCTTCCCCACGATATCTTACAAATGAGGGCCTAACAACCTTGACTTTTTCAGAAAGCAACAAGACATTCTTACTGCCTACCGTGAGAGTTCACATCGTCAGCGGGAGAGAGATCACCTGTGAACTAATGTTGTGCGCGAGGCCCTGACCCCATGTAGGGTGACAGTATGACCTGTCTGTGCTTTGGCTACTGTATCTGTCAGATAAGTCCCTTCCCCTGCCAGCTTTCGCAAAACCCAGAAAGGCAAGATTGTTGTTGTTGTTAGGTGCCTTCGAGTCGGTATCCAACTCATAGCCACCCTCATAGGGTTTTCAATGGCTGTTTCGGGATTGCCTTGGGAATGGGTTGCCACGTCCTTCTCCCATTTTTGTGGTGCTGGGAATTGAACTCTGGACCTCAGAGACTGCAGCGCAGCGCTCTACCAACTGAGCTAAATCCCAGCCCAAAAGGCAAGGAGAGATCTGCTTTTGAAACATGCAGGGCATCAACGAACACAGCACCGCACATTTAACTGCAGGCTGAGGTTTAGCTCAGATGGTAGAGCGCTGCTCTGCACTCTCTGAGGCCCTGGGTTCAATCCCCAGCACCAGAAAAATGGAAGAAGGACGCAGCAATCCATTCCTAAAGCAATCCCAAAACAATCAGCCATTGAAAACCTTACATAGGGTCGCTATGAGTGGGAACGGACTTGACAGCACCTAACAACAATTCCCCAAGCGTCTCCCCCACCATCTGTTTACCAAGAAACCTGTCCGCACGCACATCTATTGAGCCACTTTGGCCTATTTGGTGTGGAAGAGGCACTGGGGCAAATGAAGAGACATCAGTGCCCCCTCTCATGCCCCAAAAGGCACTTCCACCCCTCAGGAAAGAACGACAAGACTTATACAGGAAAAACTACACTGGCCCAGGCCAGGCCATCGGAGAGCATTTAATTCCAACCAAATTAGGGGCAGATGAGAAAATGACCTGGTTTAATTCTTGGTTCTTCTGCTTCTTGCTGTTGGATAGCCTTGGGTTATTTATTTTGCTTGGGGCCTCCTCAGTTTTGTTTTTCCATTTAAAAAATGAATTGAATGCTATTTGCCCCAGGTGTTCTTCTTGAAACTAGATGGCAAATGCCACAGAGTCCCACATTACCTGTCATCTTACACACCTTGGATTCCAAATTCCAACACTCTGCTGGGTACTCAGAACTGTGAGAAAAGAAGGCCCAGTTGGGCCAGCCAACGTGCTTTATGTATACCGTAGGCGCCAGTGCTGTGCTAGGTGCAGGCAGCAGAGGCCAGTAATTGAACTCACTACCTCTCAGGCAGGGCTGGGATTTAGCTCAGTTGGTAGAGCGCCGCTCTGTAGTCTCTGAGGTCCCGAGTTCAATTCCCAGCACTGCAAAAATGGGAGAAGGACGTGGCAATCAATCTACTCCCGAGGCAATCCTGAAACAATCAGCCATTGAAAACCCTACGATTGTCTCAAGTGTCTATGAGTTGGACACGACTCTATGGCACCTAACAACAACAACAACCTCTCAGGCAGGCAGAAAAGCTCTCAGCTCCCTTTGTCAGTGCTGGGCGAGGAACCAATTCGCCTCACCAAAGAGGCCCTGAAGCCAAACCTAGAAAGGACTGGAGGAAGGAAAGGTGAGTCCAGGGAATGCACTCTTTTGGTGGCTGCTCCGGGCTGGGGCTGGGCTCGGGGAGTGACTGCAAACAGGGGTAAGGCATCTCTGTCAAATGATGGAAATGTTCCTGAAGCTGGACGTGAGGATGGCCACACAACTCTAAATGTACTGAAAGTCATTGAACTGGACGTTTGAATCGGGTATACTTTGTATGCCTGCAGCCATAGCCCTGTGGCATCCGATCCCGTCAGATCTCGGAAGCTAAGCAGGGTCGGGCCTGGTTAGTACCTGGATGGGAGACCGCCTGGGAACACCAGAAGCTGTAGGCTTGGGAGAAGGACTTGGCAACCCCCTCCCAAAAGTCGATCTGCTATTGAAAACCCTATGAACAGCAGAGAAGCACTGACAATAGTGTTTCCCCTGTTGTACAGAGGGTCGCTATGAGTCGGACACCGACTCGACGGCACCTAACAACAACAACATACTTTGTATGAATCATTGTATAGCTTAATACAACCGCTAAAAAACAAAGAAGGATGAGTAGGAGTCACGCAGATGAAGGGTCTGAGCAGGAGAGCAGACAGAAAGGCACCACGGATCCAGCCCCTCCACCACCCACCCCCCTCCCCGGTGTCCACCTAGGTGTTCCTCTGGGAAGCCCCTGCTCCAAGTCTGGGGCAGGAGCTCCTCTCCAGGCCACTTCTAGCTCCAAGGGCTTGTTGATGACCCTCCAAGCTCAAGACCTTAAACTCGCCCAGCATTGGGGAAGCCAGGTCCAGCTTTGCCAGAGCTCCACCCTGGAGGCCCGCAAGAGGATGACCATGGGAGGAGAGGGGACTTGGGGATTGAACACAGGGCCTTGCACATACTTTGCTCTACCACAGGGCTACATCCTCAGCCCATTTTTAAATTTTTTAATCTTGAGACAGGGTCTCGCTACATTATGCAGCTGCTTCCGGTCCCAAACCTGCGATGCGATCCTCCTGCCTCCTCCTCCTGAGTTGCTGAGATGACAGGCGTGAGCCAGCACGCCTGACGGAGATGTGCATTCTCAACAGCAAGTGCGGACAGCTCACTGCAGTGAAGGGCACAGAAGCTGTGCTCCAGGCTCAGGATGATGGGCTCTGCTGCCCGGGAAGAGGCGGCTGGCATGGGGGAGAAGAAGCAGGACCACACAGACCTGGCCCGATCAGGCAAGTGGCATGAGGGAGAGGAAAGAGCCCCTAAATTCCCTTTGATGCCCAGCTTTAACAAACAAGCAGAGGCAACTCTGCAGTCCTAGCAGGTAGAAGATGCAGCTTCAACAAGAGAGGAGGGTCCCACCTCGGCTGGAAGGTGCCGCGCGCACCCCACACGCCACCCTGGCTGGAATGTGGCAGCAGGACCACAGCTCACTGGCAGAGCACAGGTGTGCATCACCTGCCTGTGTACCGACGTGAGCGCAGGTGAGCTCAGCTGTGCTCTCCAGACTCACTGAGTGTAGTGCCCACCCGAGGGGACACCACGCTGGCTGAAGGAGACACAGAGCAAGGACAGATTTCAACAAGGACCTGAGGGTACTCAAGCAAAACCACGCCAAAGAGACCACATCCCACCCCCAGGCGTTCTTCCTTTCTTTAGGACGGGCAGCCTGATCCAGGGAGTGTTTAACAATCTTGAGTTTTCTTAGCCAAACGTCAAGAGACCCATTAGTGGCTTCTCGAAGAAGATGAGGTGGGGCTGAGCCAGCCTGTTCTACACCCAGGCTCCCGGCTTCTTACCAACTTGAGTTGTGCCTCAAGCACCAAAAACAAACAGAGTACCCGGAAAATACAGCCACTGGATTAGCAAGCCCCGGAAGTGCACCAGGCTTAATAAGGTCAAGGAAAACAGCCCCAAGAAGACCTGTCTCCGATCCTCACGCCCCGGAGGGGAGGACAGCTCCGCTCTGGGGAGGGTGGCTTGGGTTCGTCAGGCCTCATAAATGCCGAGATGTAAAGCTTTGCCTCTGAAATTCAATTTTGCCTGAAACAATATGGCCAGGGTAGGGCTCTCTAAAGGATTCACTGTGCTTTTCAGATGATAAAAAAAAAAAAAAAAAAAAAATTCTTTAGACTTACGATTTGCTCATCAGCACCTAAGAAATGTTCCAACTGTCAAACTGTATTGATTATCTGAAGTTATATTACAACCCGCATCAACAGGGCCCAACCAATTTTTTTTTTTTTTTTTGGTGGAAAGTGATTTGAAAGAAACACCCCCTCCCCAGGTTAGGTGACACTAAGAGACCTCCTGGGGCTGGGGTTTAGCTCAGTTGGTAGAGCGCTGTGCTGCAGTCTCTGAGGTCCCGAGTTTGATTCCCAGCACCGCAAAAATGGGAGAAGGACCTGGCAATCCACTCCCAAGGCAATCCGGAAACAGTCAGCCATTGAAAACCCTATGAGGGTCGCTATGAGTCGGATACGGACTCGACAGCACCTAACAACAACAACAACAAGAGACCTCCTAAGGCCATCCCAACATCTCCATCTTCCTATACAATGACTGTCTTCCCCAGATTAGAAATTCAACCCAAAGGGAACGGGATAAGAGTTACATGAGATTCACAGATACCCAGCCTTACCTGTGACAAGAAAAGAGTGAAGACCCCCAATAAGACTGTAGGAAAACGGGGAGTCCCGAAGCAAAGCACGATTAAAATCAACAAGTGTCCGCTCATCCTACCTCCAAACATCCCTTCCCTCCCCAACTGCAATGACATCAGGTGCTGAGAAACTAGCAAAGCACACATAATCCCCCGTCAAGCCTGGGCTGGCAACTCGGAAATTGAAAGCATTCTCCCACAACAAACAAGCATGGTTTGGGACTTGCTGGGATGCAAAGTTCTAATGCCAGCCCGTTCCCAATCTAGATAAAAACTGGGCTGCCAAGTGGCTTCATCTTTAGTGCCAAACGAACTCGGGGGCTGCCTGCAAAAATCCTGGATGTTCACTGGTTCGTAAAGCGTGGAACCCTACCGTGTATGAGTGGCACTACAAGGTCTTAGGCTAGACTAGGTTGGAGAGAAAGCCATACAGAGAGCGGCCTGCTGCCAACAGTCACGTGGTGCTGGGCACAGAACTGCCCTGCTGTACAGTCAGCACAGAACTGTACATGACTGGAAGCCCTGGGAACTGTGGTGCAGAGCCCTGAAGGTAAGTGGAGTGGGTATCACCACCCGGCAGAACAAAACTCACAGCAGCTGAAGGTAGGGAGGGGCTAGATGAACATGAGGTCCTGGGCAGGCAAGGCCTCTACCCAAAGGGAGCCCACTCCTGCGCTGTCAATGGCTTGGATTTTTCCTTTCTTCTTCTTCTTCTTTTTTTTTTTCAATACGGGGCGGGGGGGTTGAACTCAAGGCCTCATACATGCTAGGCAAGTACTCTGCCACTGAGCAGTACCCCCAGTCCCTTTTATTGTTTATTTGAGACAGAGTCTCACTGCCTCTGGCCTTGAACTCGTGATCTTCCTGCTTCTGCCTCCCGAGTGGCTGAGATTACAGGTGTGCACCACAGTGCCTGGCTTCATGCCTTCGATTTCTAATTCTGTGCAGCCTTGGGCCCAAAGGGGGGACTGACACAAATTGTGAAGTAATTTGCCCATGTTTTTTCATTTCTCTTAGGCTTTTTCTCTCGGAGGCATGTTGGAAATGAATGTGTCCTTAGCTGGAGTTTGGGTCCATCTCGGTTCTTCTGAGGGTTTCGCTTGTCCTGGTTTCTCAAATAGGTCCAATACTACATGGGCATCTGATTCCCGAATCAGTTACCAAACCGTTATGACACCTTGACAGCGTTGTTCCAGCTCTAAAACAACGTAAAGTGGGACCTGAAGGGAGCAGGCAAGGCTGGGAAAGGGCACCACACCCCTCCACCAGGGAGGGGCACAGCCACTGCCCTTCCCTCTGGCACATTATCCAATAAAACCTCAAGAGCTCCGTAATTACAAGCACTCTCAAAAGTGAAACAGAAATAGATCCAGGGCCAAAACATGGGTTTGCTGGAGACAAAAGGCCAGTTTGAACTAGGAAACAAAACACAGCACAACAGCTTTCTGATCTGTCTTCTGAGCTGAGAAGCCAGAGTGAATTTTTAAAAAATATTACTGAAGCTGATCGTGGGGAAAAGAGTAGGATTAAGATCAAAAGCCTCCTTCCCCTTTAAGATATAAAATCATTTAGTAAAACAGAGAACAGGGTGCATTCTTAGGGAGCCTCTGACACGAACTCAGGATGAAAAATCAGCTTATGATGTCCCCTGGAGGGCCATCATGCCAAAGACCTCAGGGCTCGGTCCTGCTGAAGACAAAACAGAGGACCCAACCCAGAGGTTTCTGCTCCGGAGACTGGAAGCCTGCAAAGCACTCCAGCTTCTTGGACAGCAGTAGACAGCCGCTTCTGGGGACCTGGGGACACATCCCTCACTGAAGGCAGTCAGGCCCAGGGTCCCCTGCCCAGCCCACTCCATTTTGAGAGCCCGGGGCACCTGTGAGGTCTGCTGGTCCCTTGCTTAAATGCTGTCCGTTTTCAAATTGGGAAGGGTCCTGAGAGGAAGAAACCAAGGCAGGGGAGGACGGAATCGCTGGCTCTGGCCGGCGGCGCCAGGGACTCCGTGGCAGCCTCAGGCTGCCTGGCGGGCGCTGAGCAAGTGCTGGGGTGAGGCCGGCAGGGCGCTTCCGGAGACCAAATCCTGGTTAAGAGCAGGGCGCACACTTGGTGCAGCTCAATTTTACAAGTAGGGGATATCCAAGGGTGGTCCTTGGATAATGTGCCAGAGGCACTAAATATTTCTTTTTTACTAAGGTGTAGGACTAGAAGGAAGGGTCCCCTGCGGACCCGCGCCTCACGCACCCGGCTGACTGCAAGGGAGCGGGGGCGGGCGGGGCCGGGGGAGGTGGAGGACGGCCAAAGCTGAGTCCAGCGGCACGACACCGCGCCGGGGCGAACGCGCTCCTCCGGGTGGCATCGGTGCTGGCCGGAGGAGAAAGGCGGAGGGCTTGGGCGCGCGCAGGCCGGCGGGATGCCCTGAGAGCCGGAGATCCCGGCCTCGGGGAGCGTCACTGTCGTGCCGCCCCTCCCAGACTCCGCGAGCTGCCTCCCCTGGGGACTGGGCAGGCACTTGTTGAACACACAAAGGCTCCCTGCTCCGCAGTCGCTGCCATCCGACAGGGAGAGGAGCCCTGGCTCCCGCGCTGTCGTCTCCGGGGCTGAAGGAGGGCGGGCGCCCGGCGCTGCGCGCTCCCGCACACCCCGAGGCCGCGCCGCGCCTCCCAGGAGGTGCGGCGAGGAGGCAGCGCACCCAGCAGCCTAAACTTTACCGAATCTGCAACCTTCCCGGGTAAGTTAGGCGCCGCAGAGGGGCACCAAACACGGCAGCCGGGGCAAGCGAGAGCCTCGTCCACCGTAAAGGAAAAACAAGGAGATGAGAGTCCAACTAACACAGCACCTACTACGCGCCAGGCACTGGGCCAAGAGCTGTGTTTAGGGTGCTCTCGTTCTAACTGTCGCGACAGCCCCCGAGGGAGGAGCCGGCCCCATTTGAAACAGAGCCAAACCGGGACCAAGGAAGGCGGTGTGCCTGGCCCAAGTCGCAAGTCCGATCACCTCAAGGCCAGGGTTTGCTTTGTCCCCCACCCCCCGCGGTGGTCCTGGAAGGAGAGAACCGATCACCGCTTCCCCGCCCCCCGTCAAAGCTCACAGGCGGCTCTCCTGGGCAGTGCGCACCTGCCCCCGAGGTGAGACCCCTGCGCTCGCGGCCGGCGCTTGCCCTGTCGGGTCCTAGCGGGTCCCTGGCTTCCCAACCACCGCACTGCGACGACCCGCAGAGGCAGGGACTCAGCACGCGGGGCCAGATCGCCCACGCCCACCCCACCACCCACGCTGCGCACAACGTTTCTCACACGACACCAGCCCGGCACCCGTCCGCACCAGCCACTGCGCCCCGACACGCAGTTCCACACACGCAGTCCAAAATGTGCACGCCAAACAGCACCCACAGACCTCCACGAGGCCACGCCATTCCACACACACAGCACCGCCCGCAGTCACCGGCAACTCCGCCACGCAGAGAAACACAGGCACCGCCACCCCGCGCGCGCACACACGCGCGCACTCATACACACACGCAGAGAGCCCGATCGCACACGCCCGCCCTGCCCGCAGCGCCCGGGCCCCGCAGCCTGCCCCTTCCCCACCTACCGGCTCCGGCGCAGGACGCGGTCCACCGGCTTCCCGAGCCCAAGTTCAGCGCCGGCAGCAGCTGCGGCGGGCGCGGGCCGCTGCCCGAGACAAGCGCCGAGGCCGGAGAGGAGGCTAGGAGCGCGGCCGTCCGTACGCCCGCAGCCGCCGCGCTGGCCCCGCGCTCATCGCCGCCCCGAGAGACAAAAGGAAGCCCGCGACCGGGTAGCGAGCGAGGTGATAGCGCCCGCCGGCCAGCCAGTCCACCGCCTGCCGCCGCTGCCTGCCCGCCAGCCCGGGAAGGAAGGGACGAGAAGGCGGGACCCGGTGGCGGGGGCCTGGGCGGGGCGCGCGGCCAGGGGCGGGCGCTCAAGTTTCCTGCAGACCCGCCCTCCTCGGCCACGCCCCCGGTCTAGCCCCGCCCAGCAGGCAGTGGTCAGGCCACGCCCACAGACCTAGCCCCGCCCAGGGGCCTCGGCCCACCCACGCCCCCGGTCATAGCCCCGCCCGTCTATCTGGAGGGGTCCGGTCACGCCCCCAGACTTGGCCCCGCCCAGAGGCCGCGGTCCGGCCACGCCCCCTGCCGGACTGTCCGCGCCAGGGCCAAGCTCTGTTACCCTCGGGGCTCGCCGCACCTCCGCCTTTTCCCGGTGCAGCTGAGGCCTTGTTGGGTCCCAGCCTCGCGTGGGGATTTCGGAGCAGGGCGGAGCTGGACACCGGCCCCGCCTTCCTAACCCTTGGCCTCTGTCCTGCGGGTGTGGGAGAGGCCGAGAGGCGGCGCCCAGGAGGGGCTGGCCTGGCGCCGCCGCCCCCACCTTCCCCCCCCCCGCGCCGCCGCCCCGCGCCCAGTCCTCGGCAGGAAGTGCTGCCCGGGTGGCCTGGGAAGGGGAAGAGGCCTGAGTCGCCCCAGGCAGTCCGGCACCGGGCCGGGCCGCCTACCAGGTCTCCTTTCCTCTCCACTCCAGTCCCGTGTGCAGCTACCGCCCACGCTCTCGCGCCCAGTTAGGGGAAAGAGCTGGGTCTGGAGGCGGGAGACCTGGGCTTCAGCTCTGGTTACCTCTGCCAGCTCATCCGGCTGCTTTGGCAAGTCCCTTAGACTCCCTTGGCCCTGGTTTTCCCACCTGTAAAACGGATGGCGAGGAGGCGCAGGCTTCTTCGGGTCTTTCCCTCCCTGGTGTCCTGTGGGCCTTCAGTCTCCTTGCTGAGGAGGGGGCTCGGCTGACACATCACGCCAGGGACGAGTGGCCTGCTAGGACTCAGGGCAGCTGGTGTTTCCTGCAGACTTCCTACGTATCCCTGCCGATTGCACCTGCCATGACCACCCACCCCAAACATCCCAGAAGACAGGTAACCACAGAAACAGCCATAAATGTAAAGCTGGAGGATCCTGTTGCGCTGAGACAAAACTGTATCTGGCGTCTCTAGGGAAAAACTCAAATCCCTCCTTCGAAGCCTCCTCCGCAAAAACCACAGTGAGTGAACTGCTACACCGCAGGCTACTGAGCAAACGTGGTGGCGCAGCTTTGAGGCCGGGGCAGGGCTCCAAGACCCCTCTCTTCCTCCCTGCTCCCCGAAGGCAGAATGGTGAACCCAAACCTAGAGGGAGTTAGTCTCCTCCTCGGCCCTGAAGATGAAGTGAAATAGTGGCTGTGAGCCTTAGGGCCGGGGTGCAGGGACATTACGGTCTCTGGGAAGGCTATGCCTGCCTTCTTGGCAGAGACCCATGGCAGGGTCATTCTGTTGCTTCCTGTACCTTGCAGAGGGTAGATAGGGTTACAGGTGAGAGGCCCTCAAGGGATGCCCAGCCTAGCTCCAGCAGCTGCTGTCTCTCACACAGGGAGAGCCAGCAGATTCCAAGTGAGACCCACCTAGACTACCCACCCTCTTTGGCAAAGTAAACAACCTGACTCACCTCACCTTGTGGTTGAGATCTTAAATAAACTCATGTTGTGTCTCTCAAAAACAAACAAAACCTTCCTTCCTCCTTCACATCTCCTCCCCTCCCTCTCCTTTAACAAGCCTGGAACATTCTCTATAGTAACCCAAACTAAGCCATAACCCAGGGTTCCAGGTTCCTAATTTGCAAAATGTGCGTATTAACGTCTCTTGTTGATTAAAAGAGTCAATGTATGCAAAAGGCCTATGCCACGGTTGGTACCCAGGAAAAGCTAGGTATAGTTTCATTCATCAACATTATCTTCCTCCGCCTCCTCTTCTTCCTCAGTACCTGACTGCTTAGCATGTACAAAGAGAGCCATCCCTGCAAATCAGTTGGGAAGCCTGGGTACTGGTCCCAGCCACAACTTGTTTGGGCAGTGGCACTAAGCAAGACCCCTAGGCTCCTCTCCTAGGAAGTGCTCTGACTGGAGGGAGGGAGCTGCAGTACACTAATGAATGGGGAATGGCTTTGTAAACTGTGAAGTGCACTTGAACCACTGCAAATGTTGATCTGAAAGCAGCTGCCTCACAAAGAGTTGACAAGTTAGAGTGGATGTCTGCGCTCTTGCCTGTTTGCACAGCTGTGTAAAGGGAAGTCCATAGCTACTGGTTGCCCCAAGTCAGCAGCCTGCCAGGCCGCCTTTGCATAAGACAGAAGCTCCCAGGCTGCGACCGACAACATGCTGACATCTTTTCCATGTCATGCAGAATAAAAGGAGTACCCGGGGTCTTTTCGGCTTTGGATCCCTCATGCTGAAGCATAAAACCCAAAGCCAAACACGAACATGACTTTGGCCACTGCTTTAAACCAATTTGAACCAGAAAATTCTGCTTGCCCCTCCATCTCTGCTCCTAGCAGCTTCTCTTCTGAGAAACAGAGTTCCTGTGCCTAAGAACTCAGAGCATCGGTGGCGCACGCCTGTAATCCCAGCGACTCAGGAGGCAGAGGCAGGAGGATCACAAGTTCGAGACCAGAGGCAGTCTGCGTAACTTAGGGAGACCCTGTCTCAAAAGTTAAAAAAATGGGCTGAGGGTGCAGCTCAGTGATCTAGCACTTGCAAAACATGCAGGCGAGAGGCCCTGGTTTCCACCCTCAGTACGGAAAAAAAAAAAAAAAAAAAAAAACTCAGCACATGCCCTGCACAGGATTTAGGGGTGTTTGTTCATGAAGCACAGTTCCACCACTAATGTGGGGTGGGCGTGATGAGCCTGCTGCTCTGCAGGTCTCTCATTTAATCTTCGAGCTCAGCACTGCCCAAATCCCAACAGAAAGAAAATGCAACCCATATATGGGATTCAAAATTTCCTTGCAGACACGCCTCTTAAAAGTAAAAAGACAGGTGAAATTAATTTTAATGATGCATTTTATTTTATCCTATATGTATTATTGCCTGCAGTGTAGCACTGTGGCTTCTGATTCCCTCAGATCTTGGAAGCTAAGCAGGGTCAGGCCTGTTTAGTACATGAATGGGAGACCGCTAGGCTTGGGAGTAGGGCCTGGCAACCCACTCCCAAAAAAACCAATCCACCTTGAAAACCCTATGAACAGCAGAGAAGCACGGACAATAGTGTTTCATCTGTTGTACGTAGGGTCGCCATGAGTCGGACACCGACTCGACTGCGCTTAACAACAACAACAACAACAACATATGTATTATAGCCTGTAACCGTAGCCCTGTGGCATCCAATCCTGGAAGCTAAGCAGGGTTGGGTCTGGTTAGTACTTGGGTGGGAGACCACCTGGGAACACCAGGTGCTGTAGGCTTGGGAGACAGACCCGGCAGAACAGCAGAGAAGCACTAACAATAGTGTTTCGCCTGTTGTACATAGGGTCACTATGAGTCAGATACCGACTCAACAGCGCCTAACAAGAACAACATATCTATTATTATTCTTCAACATGTAATCAAGGTAAAAATTAGGAATGGATTCTCCTGTATTCTTTTTCCATATTAACTTTTTGAAATTGAATGAGTATGCTGTGCTTACTCACATCTCAGTTTGGACTGATTGCAATTCCGGCACTCAACAGCCATATATGCGAGTGGTTCCCATGTTGGACAGTACAGAGGTACTGCAGTGAATCATAGACTTTAGCGTCTATCAGAATCCCCTGAAGGGCTTCTTACAGCATTGAGTGCTGGGCCCCACTTCCAGAGTTTCTGATGGAGCAAGGCTCGAGTGTTGCCTGAGAATTTGCATTTCTGAGAAGTCTCCAAGTAATACTGATGCTGCTGGTTCCAAGGACCACACTTTGAGAACCGCTGGCCTAAACAGCCCTCTGATGTTGTTGTTGTTATTGTTGTTAGGTGCCATTGAATCAGGCCGAACTCCTAGTGACCCTATGTACAACAGAAAAAACACTACCAGACACTGTGCCATGCTCAGCACTATGTCAGTGCTTCTCTGCTATTCACAGGGTTTTCAATGGCTGATTGTTTGGGGAGTGGGCTGCCGTGTCCTTCTTCCAATCCTACAGCACTTGATATTCCCAGGCAGTCTCCCAGCCAAGGACTAAGCCCACTTGATCATACTTAGCATCTGAGATCTGAGGAGATCAGACACCAGGGTGGCACGACTGTAGGCTTTAAACAGTCCTCTGAGGCAAGCAAGAAATGTGCTTCCTAGTTTTCATCTGAGGAAACTATGTCATTACTACAAAGCTACAATAAGCGAGACAGTTCGGTACTCGCATAAAGATCAATATGTGGATGGGTGGCATAAAATAGAAAATCCAAAAATAAACCCTTACACATTGTCACTTGCATTTTGACAAAGATACCAAGACAATTCAATGGGAGAAAGAGTAGTCTTTTCAACAAATGCTGCTGAGATAGCTGGTTGATTAAGTACAGAAGAATGAATGTGGTCCCCTGACTCACACCATATACAAAAGTTAACTGAAGACGGATCACAAATCTAAATGTAGAACGTAGAACTATAAAATTCTTAGAAGGAAACATAAGTGTAAACCTTCATCACTTTGAATTAGGCAATAATTTCTTCGTGCAACGAAAGAAAACAATTGACAAACTGGACTTCGTCAAGAAGAAAACTGAAGCCGGGCACAGTGGACACACGCCTATAATCCCAGTGATTGAGGAGGCGGAGGTAGGAGAATCCCAAGTTTGAGACCAGAAGCAGTCTGCATAATTTAGCGAGACCTTGTCTCAAAAAAGTGAAAAAAAACACAAATGGGCTGAGGGTGCAGCTCAGTGGTACAGCACTTGCAAAGCATGCAAGTGCGAGGCCCTAGTTGCAACCCTTAGTACTGCAAAAACAAACAAACAAACAACAACAAAAAAGTATGTGCTTCAAAAGATACTATCAAGAAAGTGAAAAAAAACAAAATTAGAGAAAATATCTGCAAATCATAGATCTGATAAGAAACTTGCATCTACAATATATACAGAATTATGCTGCTGTTGTTAGGTGCCATCGAGTCAGATCTGACTCATAGCAACCCTACGCATAACAGAACAAAACACTACCTGACACTGTGCCATGCCTGGCACTATGTCCGTGCTTCTCTGCTATTCATAGGGTTTTCGATGGCTGCTTTTTTTTGGGAGTGGGCTGCCAGGTCCTTCTCCCATTTTTACAGTGCTGGGGATCAAACCCCAGGTCTCAGAGAGCAGAGCAACACTCTATCAACTGACTTAAACCCCAGCCCTACAGAATTATAACAATTGAAAAATAAAAAAGATAAATAATCCAATTTCAAAATGGGAAAAGATTTGGGTAGACATTTCTCCAAGTAAGATACATACATTGGCAATAAGCACATGGCAGGAAGTTCAACATCATTAGTCATCTGGGAAATGCAAATCAGAACCTCAATGACTTGTCACTTCACACCCACTAGGAGGCCTGGAGTCAAAAGGATAGACAATAACTGATGTTGGTAAGGATGGAAAGACTGGAACCCACACATATTGCCAGCGGGAACATAAATGGTATATTGATTGTGGGAAACTGCCTGGTACTTCAAAAGATTAATCATAGAGGTTTCCAGGTGACCTACTGGTTCTGCTCCTAAATATATAGCCAAGAAAATTGAACATGCATACACAAACCCAACCATGAATGATGATGACAGCATCACTCATAATACCTACAAAGTGGAAACAACCTCAAACCCCATCTACTGCTTCATGTGTTAACAAAATGTCATCTGCACATGTAGTGGAACATTATTCAGCCAGAAAAAGGGAGAGAGTTCTACTGCATGCTACAAGATGTGGAACCTTCAAGCCACTATGCCAAGTGAAAGAAGCCAGACAAAGAAAAGGTCATATATTGGAGATCCAATCTATGTGAAACATCTGTTGTTGTTGTTGTTGTTGTTGTTGTTGTTGTTAGGTGCCATCAAGTCAGGTCCAAATCATAGCAACCCTATGTACAACAGAACGAAACACTGCCCAACACTGTGCCATGCCTAGCACTATGTCAGTGCTTCTCTGCTAATCAAAGGGTTTTCAGTAGCTGATTGTTTGGGGATTGTGTCAGGAGGGGGCTGTCACTTCTTTCTCACATTTTTGGGGTGCTGGGGATTGAACCCAAGGCCTTGGAGAGCACAGAGCAGCACTCTACCAATTGAGCTAAGCCCCAGCCCCGTGAACTATCTAGAATAGGCAAATACAGAGAGAGAGAGACACTCACCAAGGCCTGGGGTTTAGCTTAGTGGGCAGAGCACTGCTCCACACTCTCTGAGGACCTGGGTTTGATCCCCAGCACTGCAAAAACAGGAGGACGTGGCAATCCACTCCCAAAGCAATCCCCAAAACAATCAACCATCGAAAACTATATGAGCGTCGCTATGAGTCGGACCTGACTTGATGACACCTAACAACAGTAGAGCCTACAGTCGTAGCCCTGTGGCATCTGATCTCATCAGGTCTCAGAAGATAAGCAGGGTCGGGCCTGGTTAGTACTTGGTTGGGAGACCGCCAGGGAACACCAGGTGCTGTAGGCTTAGGAGATGGACCTGGCAACCCATTCCCAAAAATCAATCTGCCATTGAAAACCCTACGAACAGCAGAGAAGCACTGACAATAGTGTTTCATCTATTGTATGCAGGGTTGCTATGAGTTGGATACCGACTCGACAGCACCTAACAATAATAACAGCAACAACAGTAGAGGGGAGAGGAGAGGCTGCGGTGGGCATGGGGTACAGGGCTTCTTTATGGAATTGGGTGGTGATGATGGTTGCACAGCTTTGTGAATCTATACAAACGCACTGAATTGTACACTTCATAAATAAATAAGCTGAAAAAATCAGAAAGGAAGACATTTACCTCAAATCTTGAATAATAAACATTAAGTGGGAGCTAGACCCTGGACTACAGCCACCTGAGTAGATTCCCCTCCATGTCTTGCTTGGCCTGTGGGGCTACACTGTCTTAAGTACTACAAGAACATGCCATTAAAAGAAACTTGGAGGGGGCCAGGGGCAGTGGCACACGCCTATAATCCTAGCAGCTTGGGAGGCAGAGGCAGGAGGATTGCAAGTTCGAGACCAGAGGCAGTCTGCGTCACTTAGCGAGGCCCTGTCTCAAAAAAAAGTGAAAAATGGGCTGAGGGTGCAGCTCAGTGGTCCAGCACTTGCAGAGCATGCAAGCGCGAGGCCCTGAGTTCAATCCCCAGTACCACAAAATAAATAAATAAATAAATAAATAAATAAATAAATAAATAAATAAATAAGAAAGAAAGAAAGAAAGAAACTTGGAGGACAAAATATCTTTATAAAACGAGAAAGGAATTTCTCAGAAGAAAAAAAGTCCAAATGCCCAATAAACATAAAAGGTGTTTATCCTTATCTGGGGCCAGAAGAGAGAAATCACAGCAACAGAAAGATGGCATTTCCCATGGGAGAGGGCACTGGGCACCCCCAACATGCTGTGAGGACTGTGAATCAGGACAATGCTCTTAGGAATTTAGCCAGATCAAGTAAAAATGAAGAGGTGATTTCCCTTCACTCCAACAACTGCACCTCTGGTTCCCATAGATACCCTAGGAAAACTGGCCAGAAAGCCCAGTGTAAGGAAATCATTGCCACACTGCGGGGGGACATTGAAATAAAGCATGCTCTAAATACCATGGACAGCAGTTAAAACCAATCAGAAATGTGTGAATGGATATGGATAGATTCCAGGCAACACTGACTGCAAAAGGCAGGAAATGGAAACATATCATATGTTACTATTTATCTTCCCATAACACAATACAATGTATATTCACGTAGATACAAATGTAGTAAAAATATCAAAACAGATAAAAAGAGAATTCCACACATTTATCCTGGCCATTGCTCCTGAGACAGGAAGTAGTAGGACAGAGACTGGGGTGACAGGCAGGGAATTCTTAGTATACCTCACCTGTATTATTTCTAAACACAGAGGGTTGTTGTTGTTGTTAGGTGCCATTGATGAGTTGATATCCTACTCATAGCAACCCTATGTACAACAGGCAAAACACTTTGTCAGTGCTTCTCTGCTGTTCATAAGGTTTTCAATGGTGGATTGATTTTTGAGAGTGGGTTGCTAGGTCCGTCTCCCAAGCCTATAGCACCTGGTGTTCCCAGGCGGTCTCCCATCCAGGTACTAACCAGGCTTGACCCTGCTTAGCTTCTGAGATCTGACGGGATCGGATGCCACAGGGCTGTAGGCAAACACAGAGGGTAGACATATCAAATATGAAATATTTGTTGTGAATACTGTTATGGTTTGAATATGAAATGTCCCCACAAGCTCATGTTTTGAACACTTGGTATCCAGCTGGTGGCAGTTTTGGGAGGGTTTGGAAACGTTAGGAGATGAGGCCTAGCTGGAGGACAAAGGTCACAGGGGTTGCACCCTTTGGGGTGTCCTGTCCCTGGCCCCTTCCTGTTTCTCTCTCTGCTTCCTGTATGTGAAGAAGTGAAGAACAGCCTCTGGCACACACTCCTGGCGCCATGATGTTCTACCTAAGCACACGGGGCCGAGTGACCATGGATGGAGCCCCCTAAAACCATGAGCTAAAATCATTCCTCCCTTAAGTCATTCTCTCAGGTATTTTAGTCACAGCAATGAAAAGCTAACACAGAAAAATACATGTTATTCTCTGTATCTTAAAATATTGTTCTGTGACACATTCCTGTAGGCACGGTAACACATGCCTGTCATCCCATCTGCTCAAGAGGCTGAGGCAGGAGGATCTTGAGTTCAAGGCCAGAGGCAATCTGAGCAAATTAGCAAGAACTTGTCTTAAAATTTAATTCATTGCCTTGCGCCGTGGCACACGCCTGTTATCCCAGCTGCTCCGGAGGCGGATGTGGGAGGATCGCAAGTTTGAGACCAGAGGCAGTCTGCATAACTTAGTGAGACCCTGTCTCAAAAAGTAAAAAAAAAAAAAAAAACGGGCTGGGGTGCAGCTCAGTGGCCTAGCACTTGCAAAGCAGGTAGGCACAAGGCCCTGGGTTCAACCCCCAGTACCCCCCAAAAAATAATTAATAATTAATTAATTTAAAAGGGCTGGTGGTGTAGCTCAGTGGTAGAGCACTTGCTCAGCACGTGTAAGGCCTTCGGTTCAACTTCCGAGTACTGGGGGGAAAAAAATGTTGCATGAATTCTTTTCCTCACTCTTCCTTTTTTCTGTCATTAAGTCTGGATTCAGGTTTGTGGCAGTATCCAGCTCATCAGAAAGTCAAAGTTCTAGAGTTTGCACCCATTTGGAAGGTAATCCTCAAACCAGGCAAAGGGGAAAGCTCTTGGTGGAGGAAGATGGTTTTTGTAAAGGCTGCATGCTGGATTCTGCAGAGCCCTGGCCAGAGCGGGACCTGAGACACCAGAGTGGGACCTGAGTGGGAAACCGAGATACAACATTGTTCCTAAGGCAGAAGAATGTGCTCGGCTCAGAAGGGAGTGAAATATCAAGTCTTCCAGAGAAGTCACTATGACACTTGAAATCAGAAAGGACGTGGACAACCTTACCTCTGTGAAAAGAGGTCAGAAATGAGAGCTGGAGGCGCTCAACCCCAGCAAAGGTTGGCTTAAGTGGCCGATGAGAGAAAGCATCTGAACCCCCAGGCTCCCAGACAGAGAAGGCACCGGCAGAGCAGAGCAGACCACTGGGGAGGAACAGACTGCTTTTTTTTTTTTCCGGTACTGGAGGTTGAACCCAAGGCCTCACACCTGCATGCTCTACAAGTGCTGGACCACTGAGCTACGCCCCCAGCCCGTTGTTTTTACTTTTTGAGATGGGCTCGCTAAGTTACGCAGATTGTGTCTGGTCTCAAACTTGTGATTCTCCCGCCTCCACCTCTCGAGCTGCTGGGATTACAGGTGTGCACCACTGCACCCGGCCAGAACTGCTTTGGACAACACACAGCCCTGTCCCCAGGAACAGGCCTCGGTGGCTCTTAAGGCTTCAGGAGCCACAGAGAGCCAGGCACCCACCCGTCAGCACAGAGCAGGCCTGGGATGAGGCAAGTTCAGGGAGATCACTGTAGGTGCCTGGGTGCCAGGGGCCGGCCTGGAGGAGAGTGAGGAGAGGCAGCCCCGTGCGTCTAAGTGACCCCGAGGACGCTCGTCCCCAGGGCACGTTCTTCATGGGGGCTGTGCTGCCCCTCCTGGATTACTGTCTGACGATGCCCCTCACCCCTCAGCTGTGGGGAGCACTGGCTCTCCCTGTGCCCCTCCTTGAGAATTGCCCTTGAGTGGAAAAAACTGCCCAGCCTGAGGTTCACCGGTTCTCAGGGACAGCCCACATCTGCTGGCCGGTCACTTTGCAGGTCCAAGGGCTCAAGTCCCTGCCTAGGACATCTCTGAACGTCACACCAGCCTCAGAGACCCCTGTGGGATGGGGTGAAACTCTGTGACAGCTGACTCAGCCTGTGCCCCTTACTTAACACACTGGTGCGTCCCCAGCAAACATCACCCACAAATCTCATCTCCAAATCTGCTTGTCAGGAAACTGATCTGAAGGTTGGGGTATTTAAGAGTTTTCAAGAAAGTAGGGAGTTTTCAAGTAAGTATTCCACTGTGCTTGGGAGCCAAGCTGTGTGGAACATGCCTGCATTCAGTTCTGCCTAATGATCAGGTGCAAATAATAGAGGCCTGAATAATACAGGTATCAGTAAGACACATGTTTAGTTCTTTCTCTTGTAAAAGGGCTGGGATTTAGCTCAGTGGGTAGAGCGCTGCGCTGCAGTCTCTGAGGTCTCGAGTTCAATTCCCAGCACTGCAAAAATGGGAGAAGGACCTGGCAATCCACTCCCAAGGCAATCCTGAAACAGTCAGTCATTGAAAACCCTATGAGGGTCGCTGAGTCGGATACCTACTCGACGGCACCTAACAACAACAACAACATGTAAAAGGAACTCAGGGTAAAATAAATCTATAGGGCAGAACGTAAATTGGTGGTGGTTGTCTGGGGCAGGTATGTGTCTTGGGGGCAGTGGAAATCTACTGCCAAGGGGTACAAGGGACTTATAGCAGTGATGAGAATCTGTATCTTGATTGAGATGACATTAGTGTAAACATTTGTCAAATTTCATTAAACTATACTTAAACTTGATGCTTTTTTATTTTCTGTAAATTATAACTCAATAAAGGTGGTTCAAACTGTTAAAAAATACATAAATTAAATTAAATTTAAAAGCCCAGAGGCAGGAAGTCTAAGATTAAAAATGGCAGCTCTAAGTGCCGGTGTGGTGGCGCATGCCTATAATCCCAGCAGCTGGGGAGGCGGAGGCAAGAGGACCGCAAGTTCGAGACCAGAGGCAATCTGGGTAATTTAGTGAGACCCTGTCTCAAAAAGTAAAAAAAAATAGGCTGGGGTGCAGCTCGGTGGTCCAGCACTTGCAGAGCGTGTAAGCAGGAGGCCCTGGGTTCAATCCCTAGTACCAAAAAAAAAAAAAAAAAAAAAAGGCAGCTCTAGAGAACAGGGACCCAAGTGTTTTGTTATTGTTGTTGTTGTTGTTGTTGTTTTTCTTTTAGGTGCTGGGTATAGAATCCAGGGCTTCAATGCTTGCCAAGCAAGCACTCTACCAACTGAGCTAAACCTTCAGCCCCAGGACTCAATTCTCTTGTCTCTTGTTTATCTGTCTGACATGATTTTTATTTCCAAAGTCCTACCATGGCCCAGGATAGCTGGGAAGCTTCTAGCATTTACATGTTATTCCAAGTGGAAGAAAGAGAAAAAGGGGGAAGGGCCCATCCTCTCCCTCCCAAAGAGATGCTGGTCAGTGCCCTGCAACACTTCGGTTCACATCCGCATGGCCGGAAGCTAGCCACGCGGCTACCCCTTCCTGGGAAATGGGGGATCCTTTAATGAGGATCTTTGTAATTCCAGATAAATTTCAGATCCTGTTATTAAGAAACAGGAAGTAAGTTACTATTGGGGCAATTCTCATGGTACGGTGTGAATGTAAAGTTCATGTTTGGACACTTGGCCCCCAGCTGGTGGTGCTGTTTTGGAAGGCGATTGAACTTTGGAATCCAGCTGGCAGAAGTAGGTCACCAGGGGCCTTTGAAGGCTATCTGGCCTCTGGCTCTGGCCAAGCTCCCTCTCTACTTCTGTGACTGAAGAGCCTCTGCCACAGGCTCCCGCTGCCATGGACTGATGTCCTGGGCCATTCCTTCTCCACCACTATGGACTAATACGCTCTGGACCTGTGAGCCAAAATAAATAATTCCTCCCCTAAAGCAGCCATAGGCCTGTGGCATCCGATCCTGTCAGATCTCGGAAGCTAAGCAGGGTCGGGCCTGGTTAGTACCTGGATGGGAGATGGCCTGGGAACACCAGAAGCTGTAGGCTTGGGAGAAGGACCTGGCAACCCCCTCCCAAAAATCAATCTGCCATTGAAAACCCTATGAACAGCAGAGAAGCACTGACAATAGCGTTTCCCCTGTTGTACAGAGGGTCGCTATGAGTCGGATACCGACTCGACGGCACCTAACAACAACAACAACCCCTAAATTGTTTCTTTCAGGAATTTTGTCACAGCAACACAAAAGCCAGCATAGCATATCTCAGGAATATTTCTATGAAAAAGTTGTTGAAATAAAATATAGGTTGAAAACTTCCCTAATCCAAAAATTCAAGATCCAAAATGCTCCACAATCCAAAACTATCTGAGCCCCAACATAGTACGACAAGTGGAAAATTCCACACCTGAACTGAAGGGACAGGTCACAGTTAAAATGCAGGTGCAATAAAAATACTGTGTAAAATTACCTTCGGGCTATATGTCTAATGTATACACGAAACACAAATGCATTTCCTGTTTAGACTTGGGTCCCATCTCCACCATGTCTCATCAAGTATGTGAAAAAAACTCCAAAATCTGGAGGAAAAAAACCCCAAATCTAAAACACTTCCAGTCCCAAACATTTTGGACCTGGGATACTCAAGCTATATAGTGTGTGTACTTAAAAGGGGAAGTATCAAGAATCCTCCATGGAGGGGCCGGGCGTGGTGGCGCACGCCTGTAATCCCAGCGGCTCCGGAGGCGGAGGCGGGTGGATCACAAGTTCAAGACCAGAGGCAGTCTGCATAATTTAGCAAGACCCTGTCTCAAAAGTAAAAAAAAATAATGGGCTGAGGTGCAGCTCAGTGGTCCAGCACTTGCAGAGCATGCAGGCGCGAGGCCCTGGGTTCAACCCCCAGTTCCGCAAAAAAAAAAAAAAAAAAATCCTCCATGGAGGCAGGCATTTTGGTACACGCCTGTAAGCCCAGCAACTTGGGAGGTTGGTGCTGGAGGATGGCAAGTTCAAGGCCAGAGGCACCCTGTGCAATTTAGCGAGGCCCTGACTCAAAATAAAAAATGTTTATTTAAAAAGGATCTGGGCTGGGCATTGTCACGCATGCCTGTAATCCCATCAGCTGGGGAGGCGGAGGCAGGAGGATCTCAAGTTAGAGACCAGAGGCAGCCTGCGTAATTAGCAAGACCCTGTCTCAACAAGTAAAAAAAAAAAAGGGCTGGAGGCAGCAGCTCAGTGGTCCAGCAATTGCAAAGCATGCAAGTGAGAGGCCCTGGGTTCAACCCCCAGTACCACAAGAAAAAAAAAAAAAGGATCTGGATCTGGGAGTGCAGCTGAGTGGGAGAGCAGTTAATTCCCTACCTTGCACAGGCTCTGGGTTCAGCCTCCTGTACTGAAAAAAAAAGGGGGGGGGCCTGAGGAGGCTGTGGGGCTTTCTAGTGAGGTACAGGACATCCTCTGTGTCGACACTATTGAAACAGGTCTAGGATCTGGAAAGACCCAACATCTCATGTAAAAATCATTTCATTTCCCGGTAGATTTGTGGGTTTCCTAGGGTTAGGGGGAAGAAGCAGACTAGGTCTGGAGGGAAACGGAAGGTGGCTCTGAAATGTACGTGGTTACTTTTTGGGGTGATGAAAATGTTCTACAATTTGTCGAGATGATCGTTGTATAACTGAGACTACACTGAAAGCCAACCAAGTGTTCACGTTTCACGGTCAAATTGCACAGTATGTGAACCGTATCTCCATAAGGGTGTTGCAGAATTTTTTTCCCCCTTCATTTTCCTGCATCATCTGAACCCATTCGGAGCCATGGTATTCCTGCGGGCAGATCTTCTGCATACCTCGACCTCTTCGACAACTCTCCCTCTGCCTCCACTTGAAATCTGTTTCGTCTCTTCTGCAGCTATTGCCCAGACAAGCTGCACAGGCCACGCCTCAGGCTGCAGGGGAATTGTGCAGCTTCGCGCCTTTTGTCACAGTGCCTTCCATATGGGAACCAGAGGAAAACACTGAGCAGAAGCTCTGCAATCAAAAGCCGTGACTCCATCCGAAGCCCCAAGTTGCCCGATTTGTTCACATGTCATCGTCAACCTTGTGTCTGTGCCAGACCAGTGCAGGGGACTCAGTGGTCACGTGGTCAGCAGCCATGGGCTGACCGAAGACCCTCGTTCCCATTGCCCAAAACACAGGGTCCTCAAACAAGCAAATGGCCTGGACTCTGCTTTCAATCTTGCTAATTTGCTCATCATGGGTTTTTACATTAATTATGAGCTTAAAACCCTTACATCAAGACAGCGTTTCTTGGGCTGGGGATGTGGCTCAGTGGCAGAAGAACTCTTGCCCATGCATAAGGCCCTGGGTTCTACCCTAAGCAGGCAACAAACAAACCCCTCAAAAAAAACCAAAAAACAAAAAACCCAGCTTGTCATCTAATGGCTGAATTTTGGCTCCCTTTATGTTTTATGCAGGCTGGGATTTAGCTCAGTTGGTAAAGCGCTGCTCTGCAGTCTCTGAGGTCCTGACTTCAATTCCCAGCACCGCAAAAATGGGAGAAGGACCTGGCAATCCACTCCTGAGGCAATGCCGAAACAGTCAGCCATTGAAAACCCTATGAGGGTCGCTATGAGTCGGACACGACTCCACGGCACCCAGCAACAACACGTTTTATGCACAAGGTAAGAGCCTCGCTCACCTTGCCCTGATCCTGACTCTGCAAAGCCTCCCCCTCCCCCTCTGTGCTGGACACGCTTCTGGAATAGTCTGGCTCAGCAATTCTGTTATAAGCTCAATATTGGCCTGTCACCACCACCAAAAGGTGAGGCCCATGGGGTCAGAGACTTGTATTATTTACTCATCTCTGTACCCAAAACTTGGGCAGGCTGTGACACCAAGCATGCTCAACACACACTTGCTGAATTCCTGTTCTTTTTTTTTTTTTTTTTTTTTTTGTGGTACTGGGGGTTGAACCCAGGGCCTTGCACCTGCATGCTTTGCAAGTGCTGGACCACTGAGCTGCGCCCTCAGCTCTTTTTTTTTTACTTTTTGAGACAGGGTCTTGCTAAATTACGCAGACTGCCTCTGGTCTCGAACTTGTGATCCTCCCACCTCCACCTCCTGAGCTGCTGGGATTATAGGCATGCGCCACCGCACCCGGCTGAATTCCTGCTCTTGTTTCACCCATAATTATTAGCTTTTTCTCCCTTCGACATTAAAGAGCAAAACCTAGGAATCCAGTGTCCTGGCCTGTCCCTCTCCCCTTCTAGAGAATACAGCAGAGCCATCACCTAAGTTATGTTTTCTCTCCTGGGCAAAGCTGTGCAGTGCCTGAGAGGGTTGGTGGGCCGGGCCAGCCTCGGGGCCAAAGCTGGGCAGCCCTGTACCCGGGCTCTGTGTCCTCCCCGCTCAGTGGCCAGCAGATTCCCCAGCTTGTGGTGTTGCTGACCCCATCGCTGCCTTCAGAGGGAGTGGACAGGTCACCAGCAAGAAGAGGAACCGGAGGGCATTTTAAGGGCAGAACGCCCCGCCTTACTTTCTCTGCCTTGCCACAGCTGCAAGCGTGCGCTGGGGACCTGGGGTTGTGGGGACGGCTTGGCCACCAGCTGCAGGAGGTGGCTACTTGATCTGCTGCTCTTTCCAACTGCCCAGAACGCCCTGACCATCCTCTCTGAGGCCCCCAAGAAGGCATCAGCTCCAAGGGGCCCAGGCCCTGTGTCCAGGAGTCAGGAGTAACGCCATCAGAACCACAGCCTCCTGTGAGATTTTGGAGACCCCATTCGCAGGGGTCCGTTTGCGCCATCCTGTCCCTTCTTCTCCTGTCATCTCAGGGACAATGCCTGGTTGGGCAATAGCAGGACAGAGGAGGAGAGCGTGTATGGAGGCCGGGCTGAGGGTGGAGGCAAGCAAGGGCCCGAATGCAGGCTAGGGGGCCGCCGCCTTCCTAAGGGCCAGGCCTGCCTCCACTCAGCTCCAAGTCCCTGCCCTTCCCTGAGGGGACCCCTGTTAGAGCTGGACACTGGGGTGAGAGTGAAGGCTGTAGAAACTTCCACAGCGTTTGCATCCGAGGAGTGGAGTGGCCACAGGCCTTCCTGCCCCTTCAACCAGCCTCCGCCAATCAGGCTCCGCCCCACTCCACCCTCCCTGCCAAATAGCGCACCCAGGCCTGCCCCCACTCGGTGTGGAGGCAGGCATCAAGGTCCGCCTCACCTCCCATGGGGTCCACTCAGCACCATCCACTCCATGTCCTTCTACGCCCCAAATGCCTGGGCGCACCCACGCTCTTCCTCCTACTAGGAAGGCCCACCTACCTGACCCCTCATCTGCCCTCAGAGCCCTGCTCTTCAACCAGTGCCAGCTCCCCACAAACCCTGTGCACTCCCAGCTCACAAGGCCGCCCCCAGGGCCCTTATCAGTGCTCTTGGACATGATTGGCGACAGCCTGGACCCCACCCCATCCTGAGAGCGAGTTGTAGGGGCTCCTCCCTACCATCAGGAAGCCTGAGCCCAGGACACGTGCAAGGGGGAGGAGGGGCCCCTGCGATGGTCACTGTGCTGGCTGGTGTACCCCTGGGCAGTGCTACTGGGGTCCTGGGGGGCAGAGGGCTGAGCTGTGCTGCAGCCTGGCCAGCTACTTCCTGTTGGCCCCCACTGGCCAGGGGCCAGGGTGACTGGTAGGAGACAGGCTTCCTGCTGAGAGTGGCTGCCATTCCTCCCACCCACACTCGTGCCTGCTCGGGGCCTGTGCATGCTTAGGACCTTCAGGCTTTGGTTTTCAGCAAACTGTTCCGTGCTGTGTAGCCTTGGGCACATGGCACAACCTTGTTCTGTCTGGGCTTCCTTATCTCAAAGCTCCAGGAACTCAGCGTTCCTCCTAAAGCTGGTTGGAGAATGAAAAAGTGACCCCCCACCCCCCCACCCCCCCCGAACGCCAGCCCTGGAGGGTGGCGTGCCCCGTGTCTCCAGGCCGAGTCTTGCTCCAGGAGCTTCCTGCAGCAGGGCGAGTTGTACGAGTTTCATTTACACAGTGACCCAAGTGAAGTTGGGAGGGGGCAGGCATGAAGGTGACAGGAACTTGTCCCCTACAGATGTCTTGGGGCACAAGCTGGCATGTTTTGTTCTGGCCTTGTTTCCCAAATCAAAAATCAGGGCAATCAGCATGACCTTGGGAGGGAGCGTTTGAACTTGGGCTCGTCCTGGAGAATCTGGGTCCCCAGGCTGCCTCGGGTGAGTCTGCCAGCTGTGCAGGTGGCAAGCGGGGAGGGGAGCTCAGGCTCCAGGCAGCGTGTCCCCTCCTGGAACTTGCAGGGCATCCTCGGGGTACAGGTCCCCTCAGAGCTGAACTGGTTTTCTGCTGGCTGCACAGATCCATTAGCACCTGCCAGAGAACACAGTGTGGCTTTGTGCTCAGCCTGGCCCTCTCACCAGGCTCTGACAAAGCAGGCCCATCACTGGCTTCAGCTGCCCTCACTGCAGTGGGCAGGGGCCTGGGGCATGGAGGTTGTTGTTGTTGTTAGGTGCCGTCAAGTCATCAAGTCGTGTCCAACTCATAGCCACCCTTATAGGGTTTTCAATGGCTGATTGTTTCAGGATTGCCTTGGGAATGGGTTACCACATCCTTCTCCCATTTTTGCGGTGCTGGGAATCGAACTCAGGACCTCAGAGACTGCAGAGCAGCGCTCTACCAACTGAGCTAAATCCCAGCCCAGGGCATGGAGGAGGGCCACTCAATTTGAGCCCGAGGTATGGGAGCCTAGGGTCTCCCTGATGGGAGGCTTAGGGGGCCATCATACATCTCTCCAAGTCTCCCCCAACCCATGGTGTTCACATAGCCTCCAAATTCTGTGCCTCAGGGCCTAGGTCATGGAGAGCGCCTGGGAGCCCCCACCCGGTCCTACACTGGGGCCAGCCAGAGTCGCTTTGGACCCTGAGAAACCTTCTAGCTGGCATTTGCCTTTTTACCATGATCCCTATCTTGACTCTGACTCCACCGAGTAGAGAGCAGGAAAGGGGTCTCATTCACCTCTGTAGCTGATTGTGATGGCTCAGACAATAAATGATGTGCTCACAGCAAATCACATGAGACAGGAAATAAATGTATAGCCTCATTTGACATGGAAGCTACATTTTTTTTTCCCTGTCTTTATTTTCTTTGCAGCTTAAGAAAGATCTAGCTGATTCCAGGGCAAACATGTCTCCCTGTTGTTCATGTTAGGCGCCCTCAGATTGGGTTCAATTCATAGCAACCGTAAGTAAAACAGAAAAGAACACTCCCTGACACTGTGCCAGGCACGCGATCTTTTCCGCGTGTCAGCCCATTGTTGCGGCACTATGTCAATATGTCTCATTGAGAGTCTTCCTTTTTCTCATTGACCTGCCACTCTCCCAAACATGATGTCCTTCTCCAGGGATTGGTCCCTCCTGACTACATGTCCAAAATAGGCAAGATGCACTCTAGCCATCCTTGCTTCCAATGAGCACTCTGGTTGCACTTCTTGTAGGACAGATCTGTTAGTTCTTTTTGCAGTCCCTGGTGTATTCAATATTCATTTCCAGCACCATAATTCCAAAGCATCTATTCTTCTCCTATTGCCCTTATTCAATGTCCGGCTTTCACAATCACATGATGCGACTGAAAATACCATGGCGTGAGTCAGGTGGAATGTCATCTTCAATGTGAAATCTTTTCAACATTTTAAAGAGGTCTTTTGCAATAGCTTTTCCCAATGCAATACATCTGTTTCCATGACTGTTTCCATGGGTGTTGACTGTAAAACCAAGTAAAGCAAAATCTTAGGCAACATTAATCTTTTCTCCACTTATCATGAAGTCGCTTACCGACCCAGTTGTAAGGGTTTTCGTTTCATTGATGTTGAGGGGCAATCCGTACTGAAGGCTGTGTTCTTTGATCTTCATCAGTAAACGTCTCAAATCTTCAGTTTCAGCAAACAAATTTGTGTCATCTGCATGTAACACAGGTTGTTAATGAATTTTCCTGCAATCCCAATGCCACATTCTTCTTCATAAAGTCCAGCTTCTCAGATTATTTGCTGAGCACAGAGATTGAAGAGGTGCAGTGAAAGGGTACAACCCTGATGCATACCTTTCCTGACTTTAAACCAGGCAGTATCTCCTTGTGTTGTTCAAATGACTGCCTCCTGGTCCATGTATAGATTCCTCATGAGGACAACTAAGTGCTCTGGTATTCCCACTCTTCACAATGTTACCCATCATTCCTTGTGATCCACACAGTCAAATGCCTTTGCAGAGTCAATAAAACATAGATAGAGATCTTTCTGTTACTCTCTACTTTCAGCTAATATCTACTTGACCTCAGCAATGATGTCCCTGATTCCACTCCCACTTCTAAATTTGGTTTGATTTTCTGGATTTTGTTGTTATCGTTAGGTGCCATTGAGTCAGGTCCAATTCACAGTGGCCTTATGTACAACAGAATAAAACACTCCCCAACACTGTGTCAGGCACACAATCTTTTTTTTATGTTTCAACCCATTGTTGCAGTCACTATGTCAATTCATCTAATTGAGGGCCTCCCTTTTTTTCATTGCCCTGTCACCCTCCCAAACGTGATATCATCCTCCAGGGATTGGTCCTTCCAGACTACATGTCCAAAATATATAAGATGCAGTCTAGCTACCCCTACTTCCAAGGAGCATTCTGGTTGCACTTCTAGGATACATACATTGGTTCTTTTTGAAGCCCATGATATATTCAATATTCATTTCCAGCACCATAATTCATAAGCATCCATTCTTCTCCTATTGCCCTTATTCAATGTCCAGCTTTCATAACCATATGATGTGACTGAAAATACCATGGCATGAGTCAGGTGGAATGTCATCTTCAGTGTGACATCTTTTCAACATTTTAAAGAGGTCTTTTGCAACAGCTTTTCCCAATGCAATACCTCTTCTGATTTCTTGACAGCTGTTGCCATGGATATTGACTGTACAACCAAGTAAAGCAAAATCTTAGGCAACATTAATCTTTTCTCCATTTATCATGAAGTTGCTTATGACCCAGTTGTAAGGATTTTTGTTTCATTGATGTTGAGGGGCAATCCATAGTGAAGGCTGTGTTCTTTGATCTTCATCAGTAAACGTTTCAAATCTTCAGTTTCAGCAAACAAATTTGTGTCATCTGCACGTAACACCAGTTGTTAATGAATCTTCCTGCAATCCCGATGCCGCATTCTTCTTCATAAAGTCCAGCTTCTCAAATTATTTGCTCAGTGTGGAGATTGGAGTGGCACAATGAAAGGATACAGCCCTGACATACACCTTTCCTGACTTGCTTCCTTGTTCTGTTCAAACGACCTCCTCCTGGTGCATGTACAGGTTCCTTGTGAGTACAATTAAGTGCTCTGGTAGTCCCATTCTTCACAATGTTACTCATCATTTGTTGTAATCCACACAGTCAAATGCCTTTGCAAAGTCAATGAAATATAGGCATCTTTCAGGTATTCTCTGCTTTTGGCTAATATCTATCTGATGTCAGCAGTGATGTCTCTGGTTCCACACCTTCTTCTGTATCCGACTTGATTGCCAGCAGCTCCCTATCAAAATACTAGTGCAGTAACTTCTGAATGATCTTTTGTTGTTGTTAGGGGCTGTTGAGTTGTGTTCGATTCATAGAGACCCTATACAAAACAGAACAAAACACTGTGCCATGCCCAGCCCAATTGTCAATGCTTCTTTGCTATTCATAGGGTTTTCAATGGTGGACTCTTTCAGGAGTGAGTTGAGGGTCCTTCTCCCTAGCCTACAGCATCTGTTGTTCCCAGGTAGTCTCCCATCCAAGGACTAACCAGGTCAACCTGGCTTAAATTCTGATATCAGGCAGGATTGGATACCAGGGTGCTATGGCTACAGACTTGAATGAGCTTTAGCAAAATTTTATTTTTAGTAAAATTTAATGATACTGTTTGACAATTTCCCCATTCAGTTTGATCCCTTTCTTGGAAGTAGGTACAAATACGGAGCTCTTCCAGTCAGTTGACCAGGTAGCAATTTTCCAAATCTCTTGGCATAAACAAGTGAGCACCTCCCATGCTGCACCTGTTGGTTGAAACATCTCAGTTGGTATTCCATTAATTCCTGGAGCCTTGTATTTGGCCAGTTCCTTCAGGGCAATTTTCATTTTGTCCTTCAGTACAATTGGTTCATTATCATATACAACCTCTTGAAATAGTTGGTCATCCAAGAATTCTTTTTGATACAATGACTCTGTGTATTCCTTCCATCTTATTCTGATGTTTCCTGCATTGTTTAATATTTTCCCTGTAGAATCCTTCATTTTTGCCACTATAAGCTTGAATTTTTTTCTTCAATTATTTAACAGAGTGCGTTCTTCCCTTTGGGTTTTCTATCTCCAGCTCTTTGCATATGTCATTATAATATTTGATTTTGTCTTCCCAACTGCCCTTAGAAATTTTCTGTTTAGCTCTCTAACTTCATCATGTCTTCCTTTTACTTTAGCTACTCAGTGGGTAGAACGCTGTGCTGCAGTCTCTGAGGTCCTGAGTTCAATTCCCAGCACCGCAAAAGTGGGAGAAGGGCCTGGCAATCCACTCCCAAGGCAATCCCGAAGCACTCAGCCATTGAAAACCCTATGAGGGTCGCTATGAGTCGGATACCCACTCGACGGCACCTAACAACAACAACAACAACAACAACTCTGAAAATAATTAGCCATTGAAAACCCTATGAATAGCAGAGAAGCATTGTCAAATACAGTGCCAGAAAATGAGCCCCCAGGCTGGAAGGCATTCAAGAGACTGGGGAAGAGTTGCCTCCTCAAAAGAGAGTCAACTGTAATGATGGGAATGGAGTATAGCCTCTGAGACCTCCATTTGCTGATGTGGCATGACTCAAAATATGAAGGAACAACTGTAAACATCCATTAATAACTGGAATGTGGAATGTATATAGTATGAATCTAGGAAAATTAGATATCACCAAATGTGAAATGGAGCTCATAAAAATCCACATTCTAGGCATCAGTGTGCTAAAATGGACTAATATTGGCCATTTTGAATAAGATAATCATATGATCCTCTATACTGGGAATGAAAACTTAAAGAGAAATGGGGTTGCAGTCATCATCCAAAAAAGACATCTCAACATCTGTCTTGAAGTACAATGCTATCAGTGACAAAATATCCATATGTCTACAAGGAAGACCAGTTAATATGACTATTATTCAAATTTATGCAGCCACCACTAAGACCACAAATGAAGAAAGAGAAGATTTTACCAGCTTCTGCAATCTGCAATAGATCGAACGTGCAATCAGGATGCATTGATAATTACTGGTTATTGGAATGCGAGATTGAAAACAAAGAAGGCTCAGTAATTGGAAAATATGGCCTTGGTTAAAGAAGCAGTGCTGGAGACTGCATGATAGTCTAGAAGCTCAGCTAAAACCTATCCACCATGGGTCACCCTTCTGGTATCTGTAATACTGGTGGCATAGCTTTCAGCATCACGGCAACATGCAAGCCCCCACTGTACAGCAAACTGACAGACAAGGAGGGGACGCCTCCCAGAGGAAAGTGCAAATACTTCCTCCTCTGTCTGGAAGGTTGTGGAGGATAAACAGTCATGGCCTTTGCAGAAAGGGAACCTAGACCCTCAGGAGGCCCCCGCACCCCAGCTCCTGGGTGCTGAGCCTGCAGAGAGGTCTCTCACGGTACGAATCTCAAATGTCCTCCAAAGTTCATGTGTTTGAACATCTGGTTCTCAGCAGGTGGCACTGTCCTTGGAGGGTAAGGAACTCTGGGAGGTGGGATCTAGTTGTGTAGAAGTTGGTCGCTAGGGGTGGGCCTTTGGAAGTTTTTACCCAGACCTGTGGTCCTGGTCACTCTCTGCCTTCCCTCCTGATGGCTCCCTGCCCTCCATGCTAGGCACAAAGCTGGGCATTGCCCAGGGCCACAGCCACCTGAGGTTTCTCTGAGGTTGACCTGTACTGCAGGACTGGACTGAAACATGGTCACTAGGCCAGGCCATCTGGCCTCCCGAGTGACTAGAGGCTGTGCCAGGATATAGGGGCTCCCTGGGGGTAAATTGGACCAAGGGGACTGGCAGTGGTGAGCATGTGACAGATGGCTCCTTCCTTTTTCTCTGCCTGCCAGCATCCCATGGTGTGGTTGTGTCCCCTCTGGATAGCAGTGGTCAGCAGGGTCATGCACAACCACACGTTGCCCAGCCTCCTCTCACCTTCATACCTGGTTTCCCTTCCCCCTTGTGGCCCTGGCTGTCACTTCTCCAATGGAGGGTCAGCCCTCTCATTTGTCCCTGATCTCTCTACAGGACTGGACCCTGTTCTGGAAGTCCAGTACAGGGCAGGGGTCCACAGCCCTAGTGAGCCTGTGCCGCAGGAAGACATGATGCCAGGACTCCAGGGAACCCCAGTGGGGCAGAGATGAAGGGCAACATGCGTGGGACTGACAGGCAGCCTCCCTGATGGAGAGGAGGTGGTGGGGAGGGGTGCTGCTTGACACCGGGAGGCTTGCTTTGGGTCACATGTTCTTGAGGGTTGGATGAGCCGGAGATAGACTGAGTATCTAGGAAAGGGTAGAAGCCCAAGACGAGGAAGACAGGATTGGTATGGGGGAGTTTGGGGAAAACAAAGACAGTAACTTGTTGAGACAAGGCAGGAGCATCAGAGCAGGAAGCCCCGTAGGAAGGGATGCTTCAAGGCCACACCTTCATTTTTATTCTTTTTTTTTTTTTCAGTACCTGGAGGCTGAACCCAGGACTTTGCACATGCAAGGCAAGTGCTCCACCACTGAGTTGCACCTCCAATCCCTTATTTATTTATTTATTTATTTTTGCGGTACTGGGGGTTGAACCCAGGGCCTCGCGCCTGCATGCTCTGCAAGTGCTGGACCACTGAGCTGCACCCTCAACCCATTTTTTTACTTTTTGAGACAGGGTCTCGATAAGTTACGTAGACTGCCTCTGGTCTCGAACTTGCGATCCTCCTGCCTCCGCCTCCCAGGCCACTGGGATTGCAGGCATGTGCCACCGCATCTGGCTTCTTCTCCCATTTTTGTGGTGCTGGGGATCAAACTTGGGGCCTCACAGAGTGCAGAATGACACTCTACCAACTGAGCTAACCCCTATCCCTGAGTGTTCGTAGAAATAACTCTTTTTGTGTCCACATTTTATGTAACAGGCACATCATTTCACGTATATTACAATATTAAGCACAGCTGACATGACTGGATGTGGGAACATAGTCAACTGGTAAGTGAAGACAGACTACTAGCTGTGGTGGCCCAAGGCCCAGGCCAGGCTTGGGGGACAGAGAGAGGCCCTAAGGGGGGCAGCCTAGGGGAAGGGCAGGCTCAGGCAGCAGAAGGCAGAAGAAAGCCCTGTACAGAGCAGGAAGCACCAGCAGGCTTGGTGAGGGACTGTGGAACCTCAGTGACATGGAGCCCACTGTACCGCTAAGTGGCCCTGGAGCCTCCTAGGGTTGAAGATTCCAGGTACCCAGGCCGACTATTTCTTTGGATTGCCTAAAGCATGTGTGTTTGGGCCAAGAAGAGTCTGGTTTGGCTGGACACAGCGGTGTACTCCTGTCACCCCAGGGACTTGAGAGGTGGAGGCAGGGGGATCGCAAATTCAAGGACAGAGGCAGCCTTCAAGACCCTGTCTCAAAAGAATAAAGAAGCCAGGCACGGTGGTGCACGCCTGTAATCCCAGCGACTCAGGGGCAGAGGCGGGAGGATCGCAAGTTCGAGACCAGAGGTAGTCTGCGTAACTTAGTGAAACCCTGTCTCAAAAAGTAAAAAAAAAAAAAAAAAGGCCTGGGGGTGCACTCAGTGGTCCAGCACTTGCAAAGTATGCAGGCGCAGGGCCCTGGGTTCAATCCTCGGTACTGGGGGAAAAAAAAGAAAAAAGAAAAGAAAAAAGAAAAAATAGGCTGGGAGTGCAGCCCAGTAGTAGAGCACTTGCAAAGTAGGTGTGAAGCCTTGGGTTCAACTGCAGGAAAAAGAAAAGAAAAGAAAAGAAAAGAGAAAGAGTTTGGTTTGCTTCCTCAAGCACTTCCTGAACACTCAGAGCCAGGCCCTGAAGAGGTTCACACAAATTCTTCTCTAGGCAGTCACCAGCCAATGATTGCTCGCAGGCTGCCTGGAAGTCAGGGCGGCTTGGGCAGCAGGGCAGGCTGAGAGTCATCTTTCCTGTAGAGATGACGCTCCCCACACAGGGCGGCCCAAACAACAGGCATCTGCTGGCCGGAGTTCTGAGGCGGGAGCCTGAGGTCGAGGTGTCCGCAGGCCTGGCTTCTCCTGCGGTCTCTCTCTGTGCCTTGCAGCGTCCTCCCCCATTCCTCCCTCTGGTCTTCCCTTGTGTGTGTCTGGGCCCTAATCTCTTCTGATAAGGACACCAGTCAGAGTGGATTAGGACCCACCCACATGACCTTGCTTTACCCTATCTACTCCTTCAAAGGGCCTTTCTTCAAATCCAGTCACATTCTGAGGTTCTGAGGGTTACAGTGTCAATCTGTGAATCTGAGGGGAGTACAACTGAACCCTAAGCAGGGAGGGAAGGATATTCACGCCCACCTGGGAGGTCCTCGTGGGGCTGAGGGAGCAGAACGTGCTGAGTCAAATCGAGGGATGAATAGGAATTTTCTTGGAGGGGTGAAGGAGGCGGAGAGGAGAGACATGTGCTCTGTCAGAGTGGGCGGGGAAGGTCACAGCCCCTCCATGTTGTGCTGGGCTGGGCTCTTCAGCCTGCCTGTCTCTCTTTTCCAGAGCCTCACCTAGGTGCTACCTCTGAAAAGAGAAGCAATGCCACGCATCAAGGTGCAGGGCACTTGTTATGGTGACTTGCAGGGAGTGACTTGTGTGTGATTTGGCCTCAAGCATGGAAAGTTAACTCAGCTGGAAAGAGTAAAAGGAAGTTGGAAAGGAATTTAACCTGACCGCAAGCCCAGGAGCGATAAAGGGATGGGGAACCCATGAAGTCTTTTGGAAAAACCGAGTCACCCAGAAGGTCTGATGGAAAGAGACAGGCGTGCCCGGCGTGCCCATGTGACCTGAGTGTGCACCTGGGAGGGGCATGCTTGTGTGCGTGTGTGTGCGTGTACACACGTGTCAGGGGCTGCCTTCTGGGAGCCCATCAGCCCAGCACACAGAAGGGTCTGGCCCTGTGTCACAGGGTCCCCTGCACTGTTTGAAAGAACCTGCGCCATCCGGGCCCTCATTTCCTCACGCCAGCTGGGCTCAGTGCGGGACTCTGTGGGTGGAAGACAAAGGCGGGTCACCACGTGGCTGCTTGGCTCTGCTCTGCACCATCCCTGTGCTGCTCATGGCTGCGGGGGGCGTGGACATCCTCACGGCGAGCACAGGAAACCTGCAAACAGGCGGCTTGAGAGGACTGGGGGTCAGAGCCCTGCAGACCGGCCTTGCCTCCCCCACCTACGGATGTTCCAGCGCCTCAGTCTCCTGTCTCGGAAGTGGGGTCGCTATGTGACCAGCACCCCGAGGGATGCTCACTTGCCTCCTTCCCGCCCTGACTTCCGGCCTCCTTCAGGTGCAGAATCTCTGGGCAAAATGTGCACCTCAGGGAATAGCCAGGGTGGAGTCAGGATCGGCCTGGTAATAGCTGACTGAGTTCAGGGGTCCTCACCCTGGGGCCCTCAAAAGGGCACCCTTCTCCTAAGTGGTGTGTGGACCCACAAGTCGGGCATCAACATGGGGGGAACAACCCACCGGAAGAAAATATCAGAGCTCTTCTCCAGGACTTGATCTCAACCTTATACAATGTTGGTTGGAGAATGTTTCATAATTTACCAAGCACCTTAGTACAGAAATACTTGGAGTTTTTTTGTTTTGGGCTTTGTTGTTGCTGTTGCTTCTGCTATTGTTTTGGTTTTTTTTTTTGTTTTTTTGTTTTTGTTTTTTTTCCGGTACTGGAATTTGAACTCAGGGCCTTGCGCTTGCACACTTTGCAAGTGCTGGACCACTGAGCTGCACCCGAGTCCATTTTTTACTTTTTGAGAAAGGGTCTTGCTAAGTTATGCAGACTGCCTCTGGTCTCGAACTTTTGATCCTTCTGCCTCCGCCTCCCGAGCTGCTGGGATTATAGGTGTGCGCCACCGTGCCCGGCTGGTTTGGTTTGGATTTTTGAGACAGAATCTCACTGTATAGCCCAGGCTGGCCTGGAACTCACTGTGTAGTCCAGGCTGGCCTCGAACTCATGTAGATCCTCCTGCCTTAGCTTCCCGAGTGCTGGGAAAATAGGCCTGTGCCACCACGTCCCCTTGGGAATTAAGTGGTGTGATTTGTTTTGTTTGGAATACTTGTACAGAATATGTCCTGGGCACTATGTGCATATTAAAGCGCATGCTCCAGGCCTCCTTTCTGGGAGGGGACGTGACCAGGGCCCTTGGAGCCCCTGGGCTTCAGAACATCGCCTTCCACAAGGCAAGGCCTGGCCCTCAAGGCCCTGTGGCAGCTGGGGCACCTCCCTTCTGCAGGCTCGCCCCACAAGCTCTCCCCTGAGGCAGGCGCTGATAAGCTGTCGGGAGGCCTTTGGCTGCCCCCTTTCCCTGAGGTCAATGAGATGCCCTTGTTGTGTAAACAGAGGCAGAGCATGCACATGCCCACATACACATGCACACCACCCACACACTCCACCCAGCCTCAGCTGCCAGGTTTGCAAGCCAGGGCTGGGATGCCTTGGGCAGGGCTGGCCAGATAAGGTTGCTGTGCTAGCCCAAGGGAGCCTGTGGTGCCAAGGGAGCCAGCTGGCACAGCCAGGGGCTCTGGCTAACACCCTTGGCCCATCTGCCAAGTGGAGCCTCGTGGCCCTCGCGGGCTGAGTCCCTGGGCTCCTTCTTGCTAGAGAAGCTCTCAGAAGTCTAGGTGAGGCGTGAGGGAGGCTGCAGGTCCTGGAGCAGAGGCCAAGCCTCTCTTTCCAGTTGGGTAGACGGAGGCCCAGGGAGAAGAAAGGACCTGGCCAAGGGTCATCTCTCAGGTCAGCAGCAATGCCAGGCCTCAGGCTCTAAACCCAGTGCTCCTTCCACCAGTCCTCCAGGCTGCCCCTGCCTCTCTATGCCTGCACATTCACCTGGTGCCCAAGGACACTGAGGGCCCAGAGGAGCCAGGTGGCCCTGGCTGGGCTCAGCCAAACAGGAGCTGATGAGAGAGGACCGTTCTTTTCCTGCCCTTCCCAGCCATGCCTGCTTAGGAACGTTTGCAGGGCTGGGCCAGCCACGGAAAACGCTCTGGCTCATGGCCGCCTCCCTTTCCAAGCCAGGCCTTTCAGGCCCCAAAGGGAGCAGCCTGGGGCTGCAGCAGGCCCTGGCAGCAGGAGGCAAAAGCCACTCCCTGCTTTCCACTTACACAGAGCTTCCACCGTTGGAGCTTCCCTTGGGGACGACTCCTGGTACTCTGGGGATCACGCAGAGCCACAAGAAAGGCCATGAAGTAATTACTATTTGCACAGGGCTGTTGGCTCAGAAGCAAGCTCTCAGCTTCCCCTCACTTCGCCTGTCTTGGGTCCTCTCCGTGGCTCTGCAGTGGGTCTGCATTGCTGTCGCCCAGGCAGAGGAGGAGATGCAGGCCCAGCAACCAAGTAATTGGCCTGAAGCCACACCAGCCCTTGTGTCCGGCCCCAAGTTCAGGGCAGGCCTCTGCATCCCCAAGTGGCTTCACAGCAGCCATCTGCCCGGCCAGAGCTGGGTTGGGATGATGTATTTGACCAGCTTCTCAAGGCTTTTGGTCTCAGGCCACCTTTACATGTGTCCAGTTTATTAGGGACCCCAGAGGTGGTTTGTGTCTGGGGTCTATAATATCTCCCTGTATTTCCTACTTGAAATTAAAGTTGAAAATTTTCTTTTCTTTTCTTTTCTTTTCTTTCTTTCTTTCTTTCTTTCTTTCTTTTTTTTTTTTTTGTGAGGTACTAGGGGTTGAAGCCAGGGCCTCCTGCTTGCATACTTTGCAAGTGCTGGACCACTGAGTTGCAACCCCAGCCCTTTTTTTTTTTTTACTTTTTTTGAGACAGGGTCTCGCTAAGTTACACAGACTGCCTCTAGTCTCGAACTTGCAATCTTCCTGCCTCCGCCTCCCAAACTGCTGGGATTACAGGTGTGCGCCACTGAGTCCGGCTAAATTGAAAATTTTCAGAAGTAGTTTTAATTCACTTAAAAAATATCTATTACCCATTAACATGATGTATTAGTCAGCTGTCATTGCTGTAGCAGAAAAACCGATCAAAGCAATCTTACGGCAATAAAATAACTATCGGGGGCTTATGGTTAGAGGATTTAGTTCACAGAGGTGGGAAGGCGTGGTGGCGGGGTAGGTATCTGGGCAGGCAGCAGGGCCCGTAGTTGGCGACCTCATGGCTTGATGGAGCAGGAGGCAGAGAGTGACCAGTGCCACAGGTCTGGGTTAAAACCTTCTAAGGCCTACCCCTGCGGGCTGGGATTTAGCTCAGTTGGTAGAGCGCTGCGCTGCAGTCTCTGAGGTCTTGAGTTCAATTCCCAGCACCACAAAAATGGGAGAAGGACCTGGCAATCCACTCCCAAGGCAATCCCGATACAGTCGCCATTGAAAACCCTATGAGGGTCGCTATGAGTTGGATAACAACTCAATGGCACCTAACAACAACAAGGCCTATCCCTAGTGACTCACTTCTACAAAGCTAGATCCCACCTCCCCTAGGTTTCCTTAATCTCCCCAAACAGCGCCACCAGCTGGAAATGGCACACTAAGGCACATAGCACAGGGGGACATTTTAGGTGCAAACCATGACACATTGTTGTTGTTGTTAGGTGCCCTCGAGTCGGTATCCAACTCATAGCGACCCTCTGTACAACACGGGAAACACTATTGTCAGTGCTTCTCTGCTGTTCATAGGGTTTTCAATGGCAGATTGATTTTGGGGAGGGGGTTGCCAGGTCCTTCTCCCAAGCCTACAGCTTCTGGTGTTCCCAGGCGGTCTCCCATCCAGGTACTAACCAGGCCCAACCCTGCTTAGCTTCCGAGATCTGACGGGATCAGATGCCACAGAGCTACAGCTGCAGGCTTGACACATAGTAATATATATATATATATATATATATATATATATATTTTTTTTTTTTTTTTTTTTTTTTTTTTTTTTTTTTTTTTTTTTTTTTTTTTTTTTTTTTTTTTTTTTTTTTTTTTTTTTTTTTCCTTTTTTTCGCAGTACTAGGGGTTGAACCCAGGGCCTCATGCCTGCATGCTTTGCAAGTGCTGGACCACTGAGCTGCACCCGCAGCCCATTTTTTTAGTTTTTTGAGACAGGGTCTCGCTAAATTACGCAGACTGCCTCTGGTCTCGAACTTGCAATCCTCCTACCTCTGCCTCCCAAGCCGCTGGGATTACAGGCGTGCGCCACCACGCCTGGCACATGGTAATATTTTTAATGAAAAACTAGCTGTATTTTTCCAAAACAAAGAAGATAATAACAAACCTGGCATTGTTTTACACTTTTGCAAATGCGTTTATTGCCTGGCTTAATAGAGGATTCCTATAACCGCTTCTGCATGTAGTCAGTTGCCATTGTGCCCATTCTGGAAAATGCCACTGTATATTTTTGAGCGCGTGAGAACAAAAAGCAAATGTCATCTCAGTATTGTTACAGAAATGGGTTTGACCTGTGCATTTTCTGAGGCTCAGGGGATCCCTAGGGGTTCCCTTGGGCTGTAATTTGAGAACAGCTGCGTAAGACTCTCACATGTGACTTGTGACACCTCCTTGACTCAAAGATTCCTTCTTACAACTCCCACCCCTGGCACATCACAGTACTTGTGAAATCCTAATGTTTATTTTTTGGCAGTACCTGGAATTGAACCCAGGGCCTTGCATATGCTAGACAAGTGCTCTACCACTGAGCTACGGCCCCATCCCTTTTTAATTTTTTTACTTTGAGACAGGGTCTCACTAAATTTCCCTTAAGCTTGCTATGCAGTCCAGGCAGGCCTTGAACTTGTGATCCTCCTGCCTCAATCTCCTGAGTAGTTAGGATTACAGGTATGAGCCACTGCTCCTGGCTAATGTGTCTCGAAGTTGACGCCTCCCCTCTGCTCTTATTCACTTGATGGGACATCTTTTAGTCTGTGACAATATATTATAATAGTCACAAGAGAAAACATCTGGATCAGGCCTTCCCTCCTGCACAGATGCCTCTTTGGGCTGCTGTGATCCCATCTTTGCAGAATCAAGATGACACCTTAAATGGAGCTGGGTTCGGTGTGTAGGCCCTGGGCTGGGGTGGGTGAGCCCTACTAGGCCAGCATGCAATGAGGAGAAGGAGCCTCCTGGTAACACCTGTGGCTCTCCAGCTATCTGTGCAGCCTGCCCTGCCCCTCCTCCCTACCACTCCCCGCCACTCCACCTGCGGTCTCCACTCGCCCTTCTAAGACGCGTGAGCTGGCCGGGGACAAGCTGCTGTCCTGTTTGCTTATGGCTCTGCCTCTCCATCTGGCTGTGGGCATCTTGAGGGAGGGAGAGTTTCGGGTTCATCCTCATAGCCCCGGACCTGGCACAAAGCCAGCTCTCAGATGCAGGCAGAGGGAGCAGGCGGGATGTCCTGATGGCTAAGGAAACCTGAGTTTGCAAAGGCCGCTCACTAGCAGCAGGTGGAGGGCCGAGCCGGGAGGAGGGGCCTCCACGCAGGGCAGCTGTTGTTGTGCACAGCCAAGGGTGTAACTTCACACAGGGGAGCTGTGCTTGGCAGCTCCTCAGCCTCTGAAGATAAGCGGTGCGGGGCCACCTGGCAGGAGGGGCTGCTGGAAACCCCATGAGGTGTGCACTTGGGAAAGCCGGGGATCCAGGGAAGAGCGTGGGCATCCCCAGCTCCCACCCATGCTGAATTGGCCTCTCCCTCTCCTGCCTCCCTGCCTGTTGTTGTTGTTATTAGGTACCATCAAGTCCTGTCTGACTCATAGTGACCCTCATAGGGTTTTCAATGGCTGTTTAGGGATTGCCTTGGGAGTGGATTGCCACATCCTTCTCCCATTTTTGCAGTGCTGTGTAGGGAATTATTCAACCCTCATCTTGCTCCCCAATTGGTAATCAAGGATCTCCCTTTGATTACCCAAGGAGTGACATCTGGTTTCACTCTTTATTTGAATGTCACTTCTTTGGTAATCAAGGCGAGATCCTTGATTACCAAGCAGGGGCAAGATAAGGGTTAGATAATTCCCTACAGTGCTGGGAATCGAACGAACGTGGGACCCCAGAGGCTGCAGAGCGGCGCTCTACCAACTGAGCTGATCGTAGTTATTGGGGAACTTTTCTTGTCCTTGTCATTTTTGGGATGCCCTGCACAGTATGCAGCCCAGCCCTTAGCATCTAACAAGGGTCTTTGGAACTGAGTATTTTAAATGCTTCAGGGTACAAGTATTGACTTTATTTTCAGTCAGGATCTCACTGTGTTGCCCAGCTAACTTTGAACTCCTGAGCTGAAGTGATCCTCCTGCCTCCGCCTCCTGAAGAGCTGAGATTACAGGCCCGCACCACTGCACCCTGCATTAAATGCATTAAATGCATGGACGCTTGCATTAAATGACACTGTGGTGGCTCAGTTGTCGAGGGGGATTTTGACATGGACAGAGCATAGTAGCACCTCCACGCCTATGTTTTTCTATATTGTTGTTGTTATTTGTTGTTAGGTGCCATCGAGTCATGTCCGACTCATAGCAACCCTCATAGGATTTTCAATGGCTGACTGTTTCAGGATTGCCTTGGGAATGGATTGCCACATCCTTCTCCCATTTTTGTGGTGCTGGGAATTGAACTCAGGACCTGAGAGACTGCAGCGCAGCATTCTACCAACTGAGCTAAATCTCAGCCCAAACTGTTGTTGTTGTTATGTGCTGTCGAGTCAGTATCCGACTCATAGCGACCCTCATAGGGTTTTCAATGGCTGACTGTTTTGGGATTGCCTTGGGAGTAGATCGCCGCGTCCTTCTCCCTTTTCTATATTAGGGTTTCTTAAAATGGAACCCACTGGCCGTGAGTAGCCAATGCACCTGGAATGCAGGATGGCAGTTGCTCATGAGTGAGCAATCACCACGAGGAAGGTCCTGAGAGCCCTGAGGGATGGGCCTGGGATAGAGCAGGGTCCACAAGCCAATGCCTCCAGCACCTGTGTAGCTCTAGCCTCTTCCAGAGCCTGCATCCCCTGTGGGTTTTCCTCATCGCATTGCTGGCTATGAGTTGGAAAATTCTAGAAAACTCAAAGGCCTTCAAGAAGGTCCGAAAGGAGAACAAGGCCAGACAACTGGGCAGGTTTCTGGGAAATTCCGAACCAGTGGTTCCCTCCACAGAGAAAGGGTCAACCTGCAAGTCTGGGGCTCTGCCCTCATCCCAGGCAGGCCTGGGAGGTAGAGGTTAGAGGAGGGAGGTGATGTGAGGGCCACAGGAAAGATACCTCCCAACGCACACGTTTTTCTACTGTTATCCTGGAGTGGGCTGGGATTTAGCTCAGTTGGTAGAGTGCTGTGCTGCAGTCTCTGAGGTCCTGAGTTCAATTCCCAGCACTGCAAAAATGGGAGAAGGACCTGGCGATCCACTCCCAAGGCAATCCCGAAACAGCCAGCCATTGAAAACCCTATGAGGGTCACTATGAGTCAGATACCCGACTGTTAGATGCCAACTCGATGGCACCTAACAACAACAACAACAACAATCCTGGAGTGGCATCTAAATGTTGCACATCAGTGATTCACTTGGGAGCTGTGAAGACAGGGTTTACAAAGGACACTAGCTGGGGAAACCAGGCAGTTCAAATAGGGGCATAAGTGCCCCAGGGGTAGGCTGTGAGGTGCCAGCGAGCACATAGAGCCAGCACTAGACAGCACATCTTCCAAGGGCAGCCTTCGCTCACAGACTTGCAGAGAAAGATGATTTTTATTTTAAAATGAATGTGACTACTTCATGGAAGTGAGCACAAAAAAGCGTGTGCGTGCATGTGTGCGTGTGCGTGTGTATGTACGTTTATTAAAAACAGGAATGAGAGACACCTCTGCATGGCAGGGAACCCCTCGGGATCCACTAAGCTATTCCCAGCCTCCACTCATTCACAAACCTTTGCCGCCAGGGGCTGCTGGGTGAAAGTGAGAGAAACACTTCATTAAGCCATTCAAGGCCAAGAACTCATCAGCACCAGGTGCTGTCATGTTTAGAGCTTTCAAGTTAGGAACCCAGACTGAGCCTCACAGTGCACATAAGAATATCCAGCCCAGGGAGACGGGGCCACCTGCCCCAGCAAGCACAGCTGCCCCTACACCTGCTCACTCCACCTCAACCCTTCCCTTGAAGCATTGGCAGAGGGAGTGAGGCCTCCCAGACTTGGACCCCGGACAGGCTACCCCTGGAAGTAAGAACTGGGCCCTGTGTGGGGAGTCCTCAAGGCCCCGGAGTCCCCAGAAGCACCCTACCTCCTGTAGGGCACCCTACCCTACAGGGAGTAGGGCCCCGAGGGCACCCTACCTCCTGTAGACACCTGAGGCTGCCCAGGGGAGCGTGCAGAGCAGAGGGTACTGGGCCTTTCTGAGGTCTTGGAGTTGCAGGCTGGGGTGGGATGCAAAGCACAACTCAGACTGGGTTCAAGGGTCCTGGCTTGGGGTCCAACCAGTTCCTGAGGCCCAAGGCCTCAGAGTGTACCCCGTCCACCATGACCCTCAGAGCATCCTCTGAGGTCAGAAGGGGAATTGTCGTTAAGGTCGCTCCAGCCCTGACCTTGGGCTCCAGACTCCAGGCTGCCAGAGCTCAGAGCCCTGGGGCAGTCAGCCATAAGCCAATGCCATGGTGGGGTGGTGGGGTAGGGTGGGACACTCTTGCCCCCACAGGACTCCGGACTTCCCACCTGCGGTCAGTCCTCTGTGCAGCCCAGGATCTCATTTGTTATGTTTTGGATCTAAATGTCCTCCAAAGGACATGTGTTTGCACATGGGAACCCCAGCTGGTGGCACTGTTTGTTGAGGCTGTGGAAACCCTAGCAGGTGGGATTTTAGCTTTGTGGAAGCAGCTCCAGCGGGGTGGGCCTTTGGAGGTTTATTATCAGAAGCCCTTGTTCCAGTTACTCTCTGCTCCTGATCCACCGTCTGCAGCTGTAGCCCTGTGGAATCCGATCCCATCAGATCTCGGAAGCTAAGCAGGGTAGGGCCTGGTTAGTACCTGGATGGGAAACCGCCTGGGAATACCAGGTGCTGTAGGCTTGGGAGAAGGACCTGGCAACCCCCTCCCAAAAATCAATCTGCCATTGAAAACCCTATGCACAGCAGAGAAGCACTGACAATAGTGTTTCCCCTGTTGTACAGAGGGTCGCTATGAGTTGGATACCGACTTGACAGCACCTAACAACAACAACAACAACAACCTGATCCACCATGATGTGACGTTGTCTGTCATGGGTCCTGCCACCTGCTCCTACCACACTTGCTTTGCCTCTATCGATGGAAATTTTCTAACCATGAGCTTCCAATAAATCTCCCCCCATAAGTTTGTTTCAGTCAGTCTCTCTGTCAGAGCAATGTACAACTGATTAATACACCTGTCTACCTGAATAACAGCCCCCAAAGATGTCTGTGTCCAAATCCTCAAAACATGGGAAAGTTCCTTCAGTGCAGGCGTGATCAAATGATAGGTGCTGTGTCAGGAAGATTATCCCGGATTACCAAGGTGGGCCCCAAACACCATCTCAAGTGTCCTTCTCAGAGGGAGACAAGGCAGCTTGTAGAAAGAGGAGAAGGTCATGTGGGGACACAACAGGGGAGATTGGAACACACTCAGGGCTGGCCTTGGGGCAACGGAGGAAGGAACTATGGGCCAAGGGGTGCACGGAACGTAGCTCCAGAGTGTGGAATGGCGGGGACTCTTCCCCACCGGAGTCCGGCAATGCCTTGGTTTTAGCCCAAGGAAACTTATTTCAGACTTCTGACCCCCAGAGGAATAAAAGAGTAAACAGGTGCTCTTTTAAGCCAATAAATTTGTGGTGATTTGTTATAGGAGCCAGAGAAAGAAAAGTCACCTTTTATGGAAAAAATTATTCTCGGCTGAGATAAGCCATGATTAACCACATCGCAAAAGTCCCCACTCGGGACACTTTGCCAAGCTCAGAAATATACCAGCCTGTGTGGCAGGTGGGGGAAGGCAGGCAGGAAGGACTGGGTGAGAAGCCCTGTGAGGGAAATCTAGTCTAGCCTCATGTCTCCAGAGCAGGGGGTACCAGGGCCTGAGAAGGACGGGGTCTCCACCAGTCAGATTTTGTGACCCTGTCCAACACCTCAGCAGTCTTCAGACAGCTGTCAGGCTTCCAAGACAGGTTGTAATGGGAAGGAGAGGCGTCCTAACCTGGGCTCCCCCTGGAACCAAAGCAGGCAATTCCCTCCCAGGTGACTGGAGAAAGCCCATGACTTTCGGGAGCCTGGGTCTTTTGTCTCCAGACTCTCTTAGAACTTGAGGGCAGCAGAGCATTGTGGGTCCACGATCCCATGCCCACTTCTAACCACAGTGCCAGGCCACAGGCTGACCTGAGCTCAGAACCTGCGCAGAGGGCCACACTGAACTTGCCCGCAGCTGGCCCTCCACTGGCTTTGTCAGACCTTCCTTCACGCCCACATTTCCCCCAGTCTCATGGGTCTGTTGGTGGCCTGGGAGAGGCCCAAACAAGGCCAAGCAAGAGTGAACGTGAAGCCTAAATTTAGGAAGGGAGAGTCTGGCTGCAGGAAGGGTTTGTAAAGTACAGGCAAAAGAATCTGAAAATGGGAGAAATGACATATATGATAAATGAGGGAATAAAAATGAAAGGAAAAACATGTTAGACCCCAATTAGAGAGAAAGAATTATTAACTTGCTAATGTTAACCCTACCACTAAGGGCCGCACATCAGTAGTAACATATTTCATGTTGTTGTTGTTGTTAGGTGCCCTCGAGTCAGTATCCAACTCATAGCAACCCTACTTACAACAGGCAAAACATTACTGTCAGTGCTTCTCTGTCATTCATAGGGTTTTCAATGGCAGACTGATTTTTGGGAGTGGATTGCCGGGTCCTTCTCCCAAGCCTACAGCACCTAACATATTTCATAGAAAAGGTAAAGAAATGAAAAACAGAAAACCTGGGTTAACTGGAGTCTGGCCCAACCCTCCTTTCCCCACTTCACTTGTCAGAAGATTTCACCAAGAATCATTTCCAGTGGACTTGGTTGTAATCAAGAGGCCAAGACAGCTTCAAGCAAAGGGAAAGATTCCACACAAGGTTAAGGACCCTAAAACCTCATCCCCTTTGTTCAGGGTTCAGGGGACATTCCTTGAACCTGGCCTAGGCCACCAGCCTCCTTCATTCCATCCCCACAGTGACCCCAGAGAGGGATCTTTCTTTAAAAAGTTCTGCTTAGGTCACTCCTTTGTTCAAAATTCTGCAATTACACCTGGCACCATGGTACACACCTGCAATCCCAGCAACTCAGGAGGCGGAGACAGCAGGATCCCAAGTTCAAGGCCAGAGGCGGCCTGCGTAACTTAGCAAGACCTTGTCTCAAAATAAAAAATCAAAAAGGATCTGGGATGGAGTTCAGTGGTGGAGCACTTGCCTAGCATGTGTGAGGCCCTGGGTTCAGCCCCCAGTACTGTGGGAAAAAAAGAAGAGAGAAAAATAAAGAAACCCACCTGGCTTCCCATTGTCCCTACATTCGCTGGGCTTGAATTCTGAGGCCCCAGCGTGAGGCCTCTTTCCTCTTTTCAAGGCTCCAGAGAGGGCTGCTTCCTGCAGGTCTGTGATGTCATCTCTCACACCTCAATGGCTTCAATGGCTGCCCAGTGCCTTCACTCAGATCGTCTCTTGGACGGCCCTCACATCCCTCAGACTCGTGGAAGGCATCGCCTCCTCCTACTTCCTCCTTCTTCAGTCTGCCCTGCTCTGGTCCTCCCAAGACAAAAGCCTGCTGTGGCTCAGGCTGGCAGCTGACCACTGAGTCCCTCCCCTCATCTTCCTGGACACACAGTGCGGGCTGCATTTCCCAGCATTCCGTGCAGTTACGCACAGCCATGAGACCAAGATGGAGCCTGGGCAACTTGGGCAGGAGCGATTTACCACCTTTCTAGGTCTAGCCCATAATAACCTTCTCCTCCTACTTCTCCAGGCCCTTGCTTCCTTCTGGTGGGTGACCTTGGGAGCCTCATGTCGAATAGACTAGTTTTACAAGATGCAAGAAACCTGGGTCCCTGAGTTACTGCTTGGAAAATGGCTGCCCGGGAGAGCTACCTCACCAAGGACACCTGCATTGGACTATTGTATCAGCAGGAAATTAGCTTTTACTGAACTGAGCCACCGAGATGGGTTGAGCCCATCCATTATAGCAGCTGACTCTGCCTTACCTAGGATGCCTGGGTATCAATCTAGACTCCTCTCTCCCTCCCTCTCCCATAATCAGAAACCAAGTCTTGTCCATTTTAAGTGCCAGATAGCTCTTGATTTACCCCTCCATGTACCCCAACTCTACTAGCTCTGGTATCACCATCCTCAGACTCCTATCTGGGCTCCCTGCCTCCCCCAGGTAGGCCCTGGTTCCCAGTCTAAGTCCCTAACTTAGTGAGCAGCCCAGGCCTGGCCCTCAGAGGGGAGCAAGCTCAACTGAATCCAGGCATGGGCAGGCTGGCCCAGCTGCACCAGCCTGGATCCACTGGCCCCAGCCAATACTTAAGACATTGGATCTTGTAGAGGTTTGCTTAGGAGCAAAATCTGCCTGGTGTAATAACTCTGCCATGAGATTTCACACGTACCTGCTGCAAAAGTGGACCCTTTTCTCTCTTTGTTTTGGCTTAGGGTGGGAAGCAGCCATCTAGAGCATGTCAGAGGCAGGGGAGAATCAGCTGACCCTGAGAGTGGCCAGGGCCTGCCCAGCTGAGACATGGAGGCGGCAGGCAGCCCAAAGGAGGGCAGAGAAGCCCCTGGTTATGTAATCACGCCAGCCCCTCTCAGAAATCGCAATGCTCCTGGCTCTTGGAACATTTTCTCTTTCTTTATATCCTGAGTTTCTCAAGGGCAGCAGCTTAGTTTAATTCATCCTTTGATCTCCACGACATCACTGGGCACGTGCTCAGTAAACTAAGTTTTCCACAATCAGTGTCCAATCAGAAAGAGTTACCAGTATTGTCTGAGTTTGCCAGACATGTCCCAGGATCCTACCTTTGGTGATTAAAGAGTATTTTTTTTTCCGAGGCCGGGCGCGGTGGCACACAACTGTAATCCCAGCAGTTTGGGAGGCAGAGCCACAAGGATCGCAATTTCGAGACCAGAGGATGCGTAACTTAGTGAGACCCTGTCTCAAAAAGTAAAAAAAGAAAAAAAAAAAAGAAAGGGTTGGGGGTGCAGCTCAGTGGTCCAGCACCTGCAAAGCATGCAGGCACGAGGCTCTGGGTTCAACTCCCGGTACCGCAAAAAAAAAAAAAAAAAAAAAGAGTATTTTTTTTCCTAGAAAAATCCAGAACACAATGGGGGAGTGGCAGCCTCAGACCCAGGTGTCTGTTGCCCATCCCACCCCATTTGTTTTCTGCAAAAATACAGGTTTTGATCAATAAGCCCAACGCCTGCATTCGCAACATAGCGCAGTTCATCAAGATTTTACTACAAAATCAACAACAGTGTCTCCGGGCAATTGGAGGGCGGTGAAAAACGACGAGAGGAACCACAAGGAGAGGCGGCCAGGGGCCCTGGAAATGAGAGCGAGGCGGGTGTGATTTACGGACAGGGAACGTACTATGCAGGGCTTCGCAGGGACGGATCCTGTTTAAAAGGCGATAATTTGTTCAGCTGTAATTGCGGGCGTCTCTGGCTGATGGGAGCTCTTTGTGCTCCTGGAGAAATTTAATAGAGCAATAATAGTTTTAATGACACCCCTCCCAATACTCTTCCCCCACCTCTGGGTGCCAGGCAGCCAAAGTATGCTGGAAAAAATGGGCATTAATCATTCTTCCAGGGAGTGGTGGCACCCTGCAACTCTGAAGGCTCCCTGCCATCATCCCTCATGTCTTTATCTGAGGTGACCCTGGGATGGGTAAACTGAGGCAGGGAGGGTCTGCCACAGTTGGGGGGAGGGGGAGGATGACTCTAGGATGCTCCATCTCTTCCATCACCCTCTCAGGCAGGGGTCTTTCCAGCAAGGCCCAGTTCCGAGAATTAGGGACAACCTCAGGCAAGAAGGCCATTAGGATTCCGCAAGAGGTGAATCACAGCCTGGCTCCGGTATCCGTCTCTGTCGCCTTGGGCTTCATCTACCTACGGGGCTAACACTGCCTCCTTCGCAGGGGCAGCTCTGAGGGTCTGAGGAGACAGCCTGGTAAAGCACCATGCCCCACACCCCACAGAATCCAGAAGGCCCGAGCCGGGAGCGGTGGCGCACACCTGTAATCCCAGCAGCTTGGGAGGCGGAGGCAGGAGGATCGCAAGTTCAAGATCAGGGGCAGTCTTTGTAATTTAGGGAGACTCTGTCTCAAAAAAGTAAAAAAAAAAAAAAAAAAAAAAGGGCTGAGGGTGCAGCTCAGTGGTCCAGCACTTGCAAAGTATGCAGGTGCGAGGCCCTGGGTTCAACCCCAGTACCACAAAAAAAATAAAATAAAAAATAAAATAAAAAAAAAAGACTCCAGGAGGACTCAGCACACAACGGTCACCCCAATAGTGCACAAGCCTCAAGTTCCTCGAGACTTTATCACACACACTTCTTTTGTGTGTTTAGTTTCCTTTGGCTTTTTTTGTTTTTTGTTTTGAGACAGGGTCTTGAACCCAGGATCCTCCTCTCTCAGACTCCCGAGTGCTGGGATTACAGGGGTTCGCCAAACCACATGCAGGTCTGTGCGCAGGTGCCTGAGTCCCAGACAGACCGTCCTTCAGCCACCCCTCCCCTCCCTGCCTGCTGGACTCCGCATTGCCTGCCTTACCTGGGTACAGGTGCAGATGGGAATCCGGGGAGCAAAGAGGAGGCTGAGGGTGGTGAGGGAGCTGAGGCAGGGAGTGCAGCCGAACACCTGGGCGTGCCTCTGAGGCTACAGGGCTGAGAGGCTCTCAAGGTCCAAACAGGGCTCCCCAGTCCTAGCTCCCAGACCCCTGCATCCAGACCCATCGTGGAGGTGACTCGGTATTTCTCTGGTCAGGAAAGTTCTAGAGCCGCGGGCAGAGGCCAAGCCCTCACTCAGCACAATGCTTGCAGCACGTGGCATGGCTCTGATTTGGCACCAGCAGGGTCCAGAGAGTTTTAGTGGGGAGCATGCTGGCCTGTGGGTCCGCTCGGGGCCACAGGCGTGCGTGCCTTTGCAGAGCAATGAGCGTGAGTGACGACTGACAAGTTTGCTTGTGGCGGTTTAAAAAATAGGAATTACAGATCCACCTAACAGTTGAAGCAGCTTCCTTTCGGAGCCAACACAGCACGTGGCATGAGATACACCCCCTCGTACCCAGGCCACGCGCAGGCCAAGTCCAGAGGGGCAGGCGGGGCAAGTGTGTCGCAGTAATCTCAATTGACAAAGGCCACCTGGCACTCCTGGGGGCCTGGCTTGTGTTCTGCCAATATATGCTCCACTGGGAGAGAGAAAGAGAGACCTTGGCCTTGTCTAGGGTTGCCACCCGCCCTGTTTTGCCCAGGATGTTAGTATTAAATGTCTTGCATCTCAGGGAATCCCTTGGTCCCGGCACACTGCTTACTTTAGTGGGCCCCAGGACACAGGTGAAAGTAGACACTGAACAAATACTGTGGCATGGATAACCACCTTTGGTTTAGTTCAACTTAATGCCCTCTGATCGCCCAGACTCGGGTTGGAGGGATGGCCAAGCAGCCTGCCTGCTGTGTGCCAGGCCATTGGAGACGCTCCTTTGGGCAAAGTCTTTGGTTCCTGGAAGACAGCTGGACAAGGGAGATGTTTCTCACTTGGAAGCTGAGCCCCCTTCCCGGCCCACCTCCAGCTCAGGGAAGCTAAGAGTCAAGGGTCACCACAGATGCAAAGCCCCCAGCAACAACAGGCAGCATGGTAAAGGGGCCCTGGATGAGTGTTGGACCCCAAGGCAAGGAGAGTATCAGGGCCCAGTGCCCTGCTGTACCTCGCATGACGCCTTGCCCTTCCGGGGGCTGGTGGGGTCTGCAGATTCCTTTTAATGAGCTGAGCCAGCTCGCCATCTTCATTTCCCTCCAGACATCTCTCGGAAGCATTTTGGCGGAGGGGAGCTGGGAGTGGTCGCTGAGGAAAAAGCAGCTAGGTGCAGGAAGGGCGCACTCAGGGAGTTCCGAGGTGCCCAAGAAGAAGGAGGTGCAGAGCCCAGACATCTCTCCCCCCAGGAGACTCCCAGACACTGAGCAGGTAGTTGCATTTGGAAGCTAAGAGAGTTCCCAGCACAGCCAGGCCAGCCCACGGTGACGTCAGGCCCACGGAACAAGACAATCACTATCCTCCAGACTCGGGCGCAGTTAAGATCCACCTCTGGACTCTGGAGAGAACATTCCAGAATCCTCAGGAGGCTATGGAGGGTCAGTGAGGCCGTCACATGCTGACGCGCCATGTTTGCCAGCAGTGCCACTGAATGAAGAACTCTGGGTGTTGGGCCTGGCTAGGCAGGAAACTGGACGATTTCTGTGCAGACACAAGTGGTCACCGAGCAGCTAGACAGGGCAGTGATGCCTGGCTGGTCAGAGGAATTCTGCGGGCCGTCCTCCTTTCCTTCTCTGCACAGCCATCCCATAGTACAATAAGGCTTCATGCATATGGTGTGTCATTGGGTGTATCCTGTCCACTGTGGCCTGGGAATTTTTTTTCTTGGGTCCACACCAACAAGAGGCGATACATAATTTATTGTTGGGTGCCATCAAGTGCAGTCCGACTCATCTCAACCCTCACAGGGTTTTCAACAGCTGATTACTTCGGGAGTGGACTGCCATGTCCTTCTCCTGTGGTACATAATAGTGTATGTATAAAGGGGTTGCACGGGCTGGGATTTAGCTCAGTCAGTAGAGCGTTGTGCTGCAGTCTCTGAGGTCCTGGGTTCAATTCCCAGCACCTCAAAATGGGAGAAGGACGTGGCAACCCACTCCCAAGGCAATTGAGAAACAGCCAGCCATTGAAAACCCTATGAGGGTCACTATGAGTTGGACTCAACTCGATGGCACCTAACAACAACAACAACAAAGAGGTTGCATAGCCATGGCCACCAAAAACAGGGCATCAGAAAGGGAGGATGGCAGGGACCTTAGGGGCAACCCCAGGGGTGGCCAGTGTGGTGTGGGGAGGGAGGGGGCTGGTAAGAGCAGTGTTCCTGGGGCTCAGGTCAGATGCAGGGCTGCTGTCGGAGCTACAGGTCTGGTCCTGTGGCGACACCACAGACTCGACGCCACAGACTCTAGGGCCTTTACATACCCAGCTGTGGTGTCCACATCCCTCTCCCACCTCCAGCATGGCTCCTTCCCTGTTGCCTGATGCTTCCCATGATTATAAATACATGGATACAGCTCCAGGAAGGGCAGCTCCTACGGGGAGAGATGAGCTTCCGAAAGTGTCGAGCCTGGTGTTGGTGGCAATGTGGGTAGGCGATGTGGGCGTGAAGAACAGAGAGCACCCACAGCCTCCCTGACCTTGGAGCCCCTGGAGCGATGCTTCCCTCTTTTCCAATATTGCACACCTTCCCCCACATCCCTTGGCTGGTAAGGGCTCTCTGGCCGTGCTGGCCCCTAGCTACTTCCTCGGAAGGCAGAGCTGCTGTGGAGGGCTGCGTTTGGGGTGGGCTGGCTGACTCTGAGTGGCTGCTGGCCCATTTATGTGGGGAGGCTCTGAAGCACCTTTGCGCCGCCATTTCTGAGCACTTCAGAGTGTGGCCACACAACAAGGAACTTCCCAGCCTGGGCCCCTGAAGCAAGCACTGATTGTCCATCCTCAGCCTCCGTTCTCCTCATTTGGGAAGTGAGCTGACAGTAAGGAGGACTCCATGGGTGGACACTGACCCCTGTGTCATGGGCGCAGGTGACTGTCACTGAGATGGCCAGAGGGGAAGGAGAGTCAGGGGATGTAGCTGTTCCTGTCTGTCTCCTTGAGCCTTGTGTCCCATCAGCAAAGAGGGCCACGGCACTGGCATCTGCTCTCCACGGGTCTACAAAGGCCAGAGGGCACAGCAGTGCCGAGAGCACGCAGCCCACTGCACTCACTATTGATGATGCCAGGATGTGGGCATGGCTGGAGGATCTGCGGTGCTGGCCAGACAGACCTGACGGCTCCCTCAGGACACCGCCAATGAGCGAGGATATGGCCGTGATGAGTGAGGATATGGCCGATGAGCCAGGATATGGCAGATGAGCGAGGATATGGCCAATGAGCAAGCCCGTACGCCCTCGGGATGGGCCAACAGAGCCCTCCAGTCTCCTCCTTCCAGGGACTCAGCTCTGCAATGGGGCAGGAACAGGAAATCTGCAGCCTTGGGGGCAGTGCTGCTCCTGGGGGACTGTGTGACTCTGTCAGGGTGGCCGTGATGATATGAGGGGTACAGGAACAGAAAGTGGTACCAGGGCCACAGGGGTGCAGGCTCCAGAGGCAGCCCTTGGCCCCACCGCCCACCTCTTGCTCTGCCCCAGAGCACCATGAACTGCAGCGGGACTGGACTGGGTCAGCGATCATCCTGCTCCAGGCGGCCGAGCCCCCCAGCAGGCAGGCACGAGTACAGTACACACGCCACACACACACCACACAGACCATTTACCACACATGTGCGCCACACCCTGCCCCACACTGTGCACCCGTACTGCACGTACTGATACGACACGTATGCATGCAACCCCTGATATCACACCGCACCACACACAGTGCACACCTACCACACATCCAATACCATGCACACATACCTCACGTCACACACCCACAACACACCCCAGTACTACACACAACACACACCACACTATACACACACCACACACATCACCAATACTATACACACCATGCCTGCAGCCATAGCCCTGTGGCATCCGATCCCGTCAGGTCTCAGAAGCTAAGCAGGGTCAGGCCTGGTTAGTACCTGGATGGGAGACCGCCTGGGAACACCAGAAGCTGTAGGCTTGGGAGAAGGACCTGGCAACCCCCTCCCAAAAATCAATCTGCCATTGAAAACCCTATGCACAGCGGAGAAGCACTGACAATAGTGTTTCCCCTGTTGTACAGAGGGTCGCTATGAGTCAGATACCGACTCGACGGCACCTAACAACAACAACAACAATACACACCACACACCGTACACACCTACCACACATCCCAATACTACCCACACACCAAAAAATCACACACCCACAATACACCCCAGGACTACACACACCACACACCACACACACCACACACCCATACCATACACACATACCACACATACCACCAATACTACACATAACACATATGGTGCACACCTACCACACATCGCAATACTACACACACACAACACATCACACACCCAGAGCACACCCCAGGACTACACACACCACACACTGCACCCCTACACCACACACACCACACACCTCAATACTACACACGTCACACCACACACACCCATACTACACACACACCGTGCCACACACCCCAACACTACACACACCATACACACCTCAATACCACACACACCACACCACACACCGCATCCCAATACTACACACACCCCACGCCTCAACTCTACACACACCCCACACCTCAATACCACACACACTACACACACACCCCATGCCCGAATACTACACACACCCCACACCCCAATACTACACGCACATCCCAATATTACACACACCACAAAACTCACAGCCCCAATACTACACACATGTATCATATACTTACAAACTGCACCCCCACACCCCACATTGAGCACATATACACCACACACATGCAAACCCTACACTACACACACCCCACACCCCAATACTACACGCACATCCCAATACTACACACACTACCAAACTCACAGCCCCAATACTACACACGTGTATCATATACTTACAAACTGCACACCCCATACCACACATTGAGCACATATACACCACACACATGCAAACCCTACACTACACACACCCCACATCCACACAAACTGCGCCCCCACCTGCCCGCCCATCCCACGGAGCCCAGCAAACACCGCCTCGAGGAGACTCGAGAAACAGCCCCATCTTGACTTCCCTTTCTCTGCCCCTCTGGCTCTTAGTGCTGATAGGGCAGCCGGTGCCCAGGGAGCTGCCTTCCCCTGCTATGATAGTAATTCATCCAACCACAGCTGGCAGGGGGCTCCCCCCAAGGTCAACGGCGAGGTGGTCTGACCCAGTGCCCACCTGGCTCCTGCAGAGGAGTGGGGACTGGGGTCATCAGTGGGGGCGGGAAGCCCCCAAGTCCAGAGATGTCCACCCTGAGCTGCTAGGGGCCCCTGGCCTCTGTCAGGCCAGGTCTGGGAAGGAGGGACACAGCCAGGGCAGGGCGCTGGCCCCCAGCAGGACTGCAGCTGGGGCCCTGGGCTCTGCAGTCACCCCCTGTCATCCCACCTCTCTGGACACAGGGTCCGGTTCAGCACTGGCACTCACTGGACGTCCCCTCCTGGAACCATGAAGATCCTAATGCCCCCTGCATACTCACCAAGGGGCTTCAAAGTGACCCAGGGCCTAGGGACGACCACTCCCCACAGCTGCCTGCATGCCACCCCTCAGCCGTGGCATCTCTTCCCCACAGCCGCCTCTGCTCTGTCCCTGGCCTGTCCCCTGCCTCGGGTTACGGGCAGTGTGTAAGTTACCTGATTCACTCAGGTGAGCCACAGAGCCAAGGGCTTCATGTCACAGGTCCTCAGGAAACACGGGGAGAAACAGAGCCAGAGGACGAAGGGAGAAGACTGGCCACAGAGGCTGCCCCGCCAGGAAGCTGCCAGGCCTGCACTCCAGGGGCCAGCAATGCAGGAGAAATGCACAGGCCCTGCCCTGTCCCAGCCTGCTCCCAGGGGGCACAGTGAGGCCCGGTGCAGAATCCTGTCATGGGTGCTCACAGGCATGAGCTATAACAAGCCACTCTGCGCCCCATTGCTTAGAGTGGACGGTGACTTTTCATGTGGAGTGAGCCGCTTCCAGACAGGCCCTTCTGCCACTCTGTCCACTGTGCTGCCCCTCCGTCCCTGCCCTGCACTTGCTTTTAGAGCCTAATAGGAGGGCGTGTGGGCAGGTCACTCCTTGAGCCCATCTCAGGGACTCCTAAACGCCACATGCCACCTGTGATGAGCAGACGGGGCTGCTGTGCCATGCCAAGGGATCAAGCACAAGAAGCCAGAGTGGTGCCGGGCGCGGTGGCGCACGCCTGTAATCCCAGCGGCTTGGAGGTGGAGGCAGGAGGATCGCAAGTTCGAGACCAGAGGCAGTTTGCTTAATTTAGCCAGACCCTGTCGCAAAAAGTAAAAAACTGGGCTGAGGGTGCAGCTCAGTGGACCAGCTCTTGTGAGCATGCAGGCGCCAGGCCCTGATTTCAACCCCCAGTACGGGGAAAAAAACAACACACACAAAAAAAGAAGCCAGAGTGAACGCTCTCATGCAAGGCTGGCGGTTGCTCCTGTTGGGAATCATCCATGGCTGCCATCTTCCTCCCCTCCAAACTCCTTTCCAGGCCTGTGAGATCCGACACCATCTGGCCATTGCTCTGACCCCGGTCCTCACCACTCAGCCCCTGCTCACAGGACAGCCTCACTGTGCCTCGAATCCCTCCAGCACAGGCCTTGTCAGGACTTTTTTTTTTTTTTTCCACATACTGGGAAGTTGAGCCCAAGGCCTTATGCATGTTAGGCAAGAGCTCTGCCACTGAGCTGCAGCCCCAGCCCCTTTTTAAATTTTTTATTTTGAGACAGAGTCTCATTAAGTTGTACAAGCTGGCTCTGGCCTCAAGTTTGTGATCTTCCTGCCTCAGTCTCCCAAGTTCCTATGATTACAGGCGTGCTCCATAGCACCTGGCTCTCCTCAGGACCTTTGCACATGCTGTTTCTTCAGTATGGAGTGACTTCCCCATGGTGTGCTCCTGGCCTACTCTTTCCCCCTGCCTATCTCTGCTCAGAGCACTTCCTTCCAATCCCGCCTCATTGTTGGTAACAGAGTTCCCCACCCTGATACCCTTCGCCTGTCCTATTTTCTACTTAGCACCTCTACCACCTGGTATATTATATTTTATTATGTTTATTTATTCTGGTCTCTCCACCCCTTACCCCTCTTGAATGGGAGTGCCAAGAAGGCAAACTTGCATCTGTTCTGCTCACTGCTGAATTCCCATCTCTCCCTAGAACCCTCCTGGCACATAGGAGGTGCTCTGGCAATATTAATGGAACAAAGAGTGTAGTTGAAAGTGTCTTCTCAGCAAAGTAATTGAGATATTGTTGTTGTTGTTGTTGTTGTTAGATGCTGTTGAGTCCTGTCCAACTCATAGCGACCCTCATAGGGTTTTCAATGGCAGATTGTTTCGGGATTGCCTTGGGAGTGGATTGCCATGTCCTTCTCCCATTTTTGCGGTGCTGGGAATCGAACTCAGGATCTCAGAAACTGCAGAGCAGTCCTCTACCAACTGAGCTAAATCCCAGTTCATTTGAGATATAAATGGAGCTTACTAGATACCCTGCCTGGAGTCCTGCACATAGGCTGTCAGATTTAGCCGATAAAAATAGAGGACACTCACGCCATTTGAAGGGCGTGTCCCCAACACCATTTGGTATTTCTCTGAACTTCAGATTTCACAGGGCGTTGTCTTATCTGCAGGGCCCTCTGCCTCCTTGCCTTTCCCTCCCTGTCCCCAGTGACCCACTGTACCCATGACCCAGCTGAGAAGATGGGCACTTCCTCCAGGGCTGGCCAGGTGACCTCACAGGGGCAGCAAGGCTGCAGAGGGGGATGGGGCTGCCGTGTGCTGCCATCCTCTCTGCTGCCCGGGGACAGCACAGCATTCTGCCCCCCTGCCTCAGTCCCCATGACTCATCCCCAGCGTGGCGACGCTGTTGGGAATGCAGCCCAAGGCATGCTTGACTAAGGGCTGTGGGCGGTCGGAGTCTGACCCAGACCTGGGTGGGGAAGCACCGGAGGTGGGGAGCCGATCGCCATAACCCACACCCCGGCATCTCCCCCTCAGAGCCTCCCAATCTGCAGACCGCCACTGGCTGCATGGGAGCCATCTTTCTAGGGCCCCCCAAATGCCCAGCAGCCCTCCCTCCCTGCTCTCACCCTATTGTCCAGACTGTCGAGGGAGGGGGGCTTCCTGGACAGTACGTGTGATCGCCACACACCTTGCTCCCTAACACCTCCCTCCACACTAGGCCGCACCGTGTTGTGCCTCAGGGGCTCTGTTTTCCCTGTAATGCCCTGGCCTGAGTTGTTGTTAGGTGCCGTCGAGTCGGTATCGGACTTGTAGCGACCCTCATAGAGTTTTCAATGGCTGGCTGTTTCGGGATTGCCTTGGGAGTGGATTGCCAGGTCCTTCTCCCATTTGTGCGGTGCTGGGAATTGAACTCGGGACCTCAGAGACTGCAGCGCAGCGCTCTACCAACTGAGCTAAATCCCAGCCCTGAATAAAGGATAGAGTTTGAAAAGCAATGTGGAGCCCTCGAGGGCAAGGAGGCTGTCACTGCTGGAGAGTCGTTCTAGAGAGCTCTGCTCACACGGTGGCCAGCACACACCAATGTGGGGGACAGAAAAGTCACCCAGGGAACATCCAGTTAAACACAGCTGTTTACTTCTGCCTCCAGGGAACACTATCAAAATGACAGTGAAGACCTGCCTGGCTGGGCAGCACAGCCTGTAATGCCAGTGACTCAGGAGGTGGAGGCAGCAATATCACAAGTTTGAGGCCAGAGGCATTCTGTGAAATTTAGCAAGACCTTGTCTCAAGATAAAAAGTTGTTGTTGTTGTTAGATGCCGTTGAGTTGGTGTCCGACTCATAGTGACCCTATGTACAACAGGTAAAACACTATTGTCAGTGCTTCTCTACTATTCATAGGGTTTTCAACGGCAGATTGATTTTTTGGGAGTGGGTTGCTTTGTCCTTCTCCCAAACCTACAGTATCTGATTTTTCCAGGAGGTCACCCATCCAAGTACTAACCAGGACTGACCCTGCTTAACTTTTGAGATCTGATGGGATCAGATGCCACAGGGCTACAGCTGCAGGCAAGATAAAAAGTAAAACAAAAAATGGCTGGGGATGCTACAGCACTGGCAAAATATGTGCAAGGACCTGGGTTCAGCACCTCCAGGACTGCAAAAATAAAAATAAAAAAAATAAGTTGACAGTGAAGGAGTGAAGGGTTGTAAGCTTGGAGGCCCATAGAAGGCAATCGTGAGGGAAGGGGCAAAAACCAGGGCAGGGGAGATTGGATGGAAGTTAGAGTCTAGGCCGCTATGTTCCCTGGGCAGCCCTGCTCTCTAAAGGGCCTCTCCACCCCCACCTCCCTACTCCTGCCACCACCCAGAGGTCACAGGAGGTTTACTTATTGGAGATTTTGAAGACTCTGGAATTGGAACCCCCCAAGCACAGGAGAATGGCAGGGATGAAGTGTGAGAGCTGTGGGGTGCCCTTCCCCAACTCTATCCCCTTCCCAGAGCCCTGGCAGCAGGCCATATCTCCTGGGGCAGGAAGTTAGAGGGCTCTATTGGAGAGACAGAATCACCCTAAAAGAAATATCTGCAGATAATGTACTAAGAGAGATAGTGCAACAAAATACTACAAACAGAATCCAGGAATCTATAAAAAAGGATCAAGCAGGCTGGGGTTTAGCTCAGTTGGTAGAGTGCTGCTCTGCGCTCTCTGAGGCCCTAAATTCAATCCCCAGCACTGCAAAAAATGGGAGAAAGACATGGCAGTCCACTCCTGAAACAATCCCCCCCCAAAAAAATGATCATACACCATGACCAAGTGTAATTTGTATCAGGAATGCAAAGTTGGTTCAACATATGAAAGTCACTCAGTATGCTACAAAAACCACTCGATTAACTCCATAGATACACAAGAAACATTTGACAAAATCAAATACTCTCTCATGACTAAAAAACATATACACACTCAGTAAAGTAGGAATAGAATGTGATAAACAGCATCTGATCTGATAAACAGCATCTATAAAAAACTCACAGCCAACATCATATTTAATGGTAAAAGGCAAGATGCTTTCCCGTATGATTAGGAGGAACATCAGAAGGATGTTTGCACTTACCACCTCTGTTCATCCTTGTACTGGAGGGTCTCATCATGTCAATTAGGAGAAAAAATGAATGGATGAATGAATGAATGAATGAAACAATAAGTGGAATCCAGATTGGAAAAGGAGAAGTAAAACTACTTCTATTCACAGACGACATGATCTTTTTGTTTTTTTATTGGAAATTTTTTATGTACACCTTAATGTGATTCATTCTGACATGCTTTTCATTGTGGCATTCCCATAGACATGACCTTTTATACCAAAAAATCCTAAAGAATCCACCAAGGAAAAACACAAAACAGCAATAAAAACTGTAAGACTAATAAGCAAGTTTAGCAATGTTGCAGGACACAAGGTCCATGTAAAAAATAAATTATATCTCTATTCATTAGCAACAAACTATACTGGGAGAAGAGCCTGGCAATTCACTCCCAAGTCATTCGAAACAGTCAGCCACTGAAAACCCTATGAGGGTCGTATGAGTCGGATACCGACTCGACGGCACGTAACAACAACATACAAAAATGAAATTAAGAAAATGATTCCATTTATAATAACATCAAAAAAGTACTTAGGAATAAACTTAAAAGCAATGCAAGATTTCCACTCTGAAAAACTATAAAATATTGGCCAGGCATGGTGGCGCACACCTGTAATCCCAGTGGCTCGGGAGGCAGAGGAAGGAGGATCGTAAATTCAAGATCAGAGGCAGTCTGTGTAACTTAGCGAGCCCCTGTCTCAAAAAGTAAAAAAAAATGGGCTGGGGTGCAGCTCAGTGGTCCAGCACTTACAGATCATGCAGGCGCGAGGCCCTGGGTTCAACCCCTAGTACTGAAAAAAAAAAAAAAACTATAAAATATTTTTGAAAGAAATTAATAACTTGAATATTTCAGATAGGAGGACTTAACATTAACAACTCCCTAAATTGATTTACAGATGCAATGCAATCTTTACCAAAATCCTTTCTTGCAAAAGTTGATAAGCTAATCCAAAAATTCATATGGAAATGCAAGGGATTTGGGACAGTCAAAACAACCTTGAGAGAGGACAAGTTTGGACAAAGTAGAAGGAATCACACTTCCTGATTTCAAAATGTGCTCCAAAGTCACTGTATGGTACTTGCATAAAACACAGACAGGTAGATCAGTGGAATAGAATCGAGAGGCTAGAACTAAACTCTTATGTTTACAAACAGTGGAGCCAAGATAATTCAGTGGGGTTGTTGTTGTTGTTGTTGTTAGGTGCCGTGGAGTCAAGTCCACTCATAGTGACCTTCATAGGGTTTTCAATGGCTGATTGTTTCGGGATTGCCTTGGGAGTGGATTGCCAGGTCCTTCTCCCATTTTTGCAGTACTGGGAATCGAACTCGGGACCTCAGAGACTGCAGAGCGGCGCTCTACCAACTGAGCTAAATCCCAGCCCTTGTTGTTATTAGGTGCCATCTAGTCAGTATCCGACTCATAACGACCCTCTGTACAACATGGGAAACACTATTGTCAGTGCTTCTCTGCTGTTCATAGGGTTTTCAATGGCAGATTGATTTTTGGGAGTGGGTTGCCAGGTCCATCTCCCAAGCCTACAGCACATGGTGTTCCCAGGCGGTCTCCCATCCAGGTACAAACCAGGCCTGACCCTGCTTAGCTTCCGAGATCTGACGGGATTGGATGCCACAGGGCTATGGCTGCAGGCTTCAGTGGGGTAGGAATTGTTTTTTCAACAAATGGTACACTATATATGCACTATATATGGTCACTATATATGCACATTCAAAAGAAATTAATTTGAGCCCCTACCTCACATCATTCACAAAAAATTATCTCAACATGGGTCAAAGATGGGAATGTGAGAGTAAAAGCTATAAAACTCTTAGAAAAACACATGGGCATGAATTTTCATGACCTCCCTCTCTGCACCCACACATTTACACACATTGTCACTTTTCCTTGGGCTATGAATCTTTGTTGGGGCTGGGATTTAGCTCTGTTGGTAGAGCACTGCGCTGCAGTCTCTGAAGTCCCGAGTTCAATTCCCAGCACCGCAAAGATGGGAGAAGGGGCTGGCAATCCACTCCCAAGGCAATCCCAAAATAGCCAGCCATTGAAAACCCTATGAGGGTCGCTATGAGTCAGATACCGACTCCACAGCACCTAACAACAACAACAATGAATCTTTGTGGGTTCATCTTCCCTATTCTGTCCTGCTCTTGCCTCTCCCCAAGGCCAGAATGGGGTCCGCCATGTAGCCGGACTCCTTTGGTGCTTGTCGGGTCAACCAAGGGGCCAGACATGCTGGCAGCATCTCAGCTCGCCGGCCACCCTCCCTGGATCACAGCTGAGAGAATCATTCTGGGTGCCCAGGAGCGGTCAAGCTCATGTACTGTCACCAGGGATGACCAGCACTTCCTATTCCATCCCAGAGCCGAGCGGACACACTGCACGGCCCTCCAGCCTTGCTCAGCCTTAATCAGTTTTGTCCAGGGTGCTATGGCGGCGGCCTTAGGCCTGCATGACCTATTCCTGAGGATCCTGCCCCTGCCAGTGCCACAGGAGAAACCCCTCACCCCAGTGCAGGAGGAAGCAATCTCCCTAGAAGCTGAGTGCAGCTGTCTTGTGAGAACTGTTGAGGGTCACAGCCAGCACATCGAGAGGGCGGACCCAGAGGGTTCTAGCCTTCAGCCCACACCTGCAAACCTCCGCACCTGGGCTCTCAGGTGCATAAGCTGTTGTTGTTGTTGTCGTTGTTGTTGTTGTTGTTAGGTGCCGTTGAGTCGGTACCCGACTCATAGCGACCCTACATACAACAGGGGAAACACTATTATCAGTGCTTCTCTGCTGTGCATAGGGTTTTCAATGGCAGATTGATTTTTGGGAGTGGGTTGCCAGGTCGGTCTCCCAAGCCTACAGCACCTGGTGTTCCCAGGCGGTCTCCCATCCAAGTACTAACCAAGCCCAACCCTGCTTAGCGTCTGAGATCTGATAGGATCACATGCCACAGGGCTTTGGCGGCAGGCTGCGTAAGCCATAGGGGCTCCTAACTCTTCTATGAAGCAATTCTCCTTAGCATTCACTGTTTTTGTTTGTTTTTTGAGGCGGGGTCTCACTGTGTAGCCTGGGCTGGCCTAGAACTCACTACATCGTCCAGGCTGGCCTTGAACTCATGATCCTCCTGCCTCTGCCTTCCAAGTGCTGGGAGTACAGGCATGTGCCACCACACCTGGCATTTAGCATTCCTTGTTGTATTTGCATCATGAAATATTTCAAATAGGGGAATATGTCCTAGGCCATTAGTGCTTCTATAAGAAAATACCAGACAGAGACTGGATAACTTATAAAGACCCAAAATTTATTGCCCACAGTCTGGGGCTGGAATTCCAAGGTCCAGACGTCAGCAGGTTTGGACTGGCTTCTAGGGAAGGCTGCTCTCTGCTTCTCAGATGGTATCTTGCAGGCTGCATCCCCCTCGTGGAGGACACTGTGTCCTCATATGGTGAAAGGGGCCTAGCTCATTCCGTCTGTGCTAACCCCAATGTGACTTAATCACCTCCGGAAGAACCCACTCCTAACACTGTCTCACTGGAGTTTAAGATCCAGCAAGAGAGCCAGGTGTGGTGGAGCACGCCTGTAATCCCAACAGCTCGGGAGGTGGAGGCAGGAGGATCGCAAGTTCAAGACCAGAGGCAGTCTGAGTAACTTAGCGAGACCCTGTCTCAAAAAGTAAAAAATGGGCTGAGGGTGCAGCTCAGTGGTCCAGCACTTGCAAAGCATGCAAGCGCGGGGCTCTGGGTCCAACCCCCAGTACCGCAAAAAAAAAAAAAAAAAAAAAGATCCAGCAAGAGTTTTGGAGAGGACCCAAGCATTCAAACCACAGAAGAATAACAGCAAATGCCCTGTGGCTGCTGAGGTCAATTAGCACAAAGATCAGCCCAGTGCACCTGCTGGTTGCTCTGCTGAGTGGCCAGATCCTGACTTTGTTCCTCTCTGTTGCTCTCTCTTCGAGGAAGACTTCACACAGGCTCAGAACTGGAGCCAACCGGGACACTGCTCAAAGCAGATCGGGGGCTGGTCACCGCTGGGAGGCACCTGGACATCACTCAGCTGGCTCATGTCACAGATGAAGAGACTGAGGCCCAGGAGGGCCAGCGTCTCCAGGACACCTGAGCCAGCCTCACCCCCGGGGCTGGGTGCCTGAGGCAGGCTCCTAGGGGTGCTGCCGAGGGGAGCTTTGGCGGACAGGGCAGGAGGTGAAAGTCTGAAGTCCCAGCCGGTGCCACTATGGAGCCTCTGCTGCAGGCCGGGGCCTGTGGAGGGAAACAACCGGATCACACAGCCACGGACTTTAGGGCAGCAAGATCAGGGAGGCGGAGGGGTGTCTGGGGCACGAGAGCGGTCAGCAAAGTCCCAGGGACAGAGGCACTGCTGAAATCCGAGGCAAGAAGGGAGGGCGCGGTGGTATGAGCCAGGACCTGGGAGGGAGCCGGGGAGCCCAGCACCTGGACACGGAGAGACCAGCCAGGTCCCAGCCAGCACTAGAGAGAGTGGCTGCAAGGGGAACCCTGGCCCTTCCTCAGCTGGCCCAGGGCTGGGCCCTAGCAGGGCTTAAGAAAGGCCCCTTGGGCCAGGCGCGGTGGCGCAAGCCTATAATCCCCGCGGCTCGGGAGGTGGTGGCAGGAGGATCGCAAGTTTGAGACCAGAGGTAGTCTGCGTAATGTAGCGAGACCCTGCCTCAAAAAACAAAGTTAAAAAAAAAAAGGGCTGAGGGTGCAGCTCAGTGGTCCAGCACTTGCAAAGCACGCAAGCATGAGGCCCTGGGTTCAACCCCCAGTACCGCAAAAAAAAAAAAAAGAAAAAGAAAAAAAGAAAGAAAAAAAGAAAAGCCCCTTGGCATGGATGCCCACACAGAGTGCCACCTCCCTCCCCAACTCGACCTCCCTGGCCCCGCCCTTTCTCTCTCCCCCTCCTTCCTGCTCCACAGCCTTCCCCCTGGGCCCACCTGGCCCACAAGGGGGGCCTCCCGTGCAATCCTCTTCCTATTCAGTTGCCAGGAGAGAAAGAAGTTCCTGCAAACACTGTTCTCACGTCACTCCATTCCACCGATCGATGTTAATAAGGAAAATAATAATCGAGGCTTATTGGGCAGCTGTCGTGGGCCAGACGCTGTGATAAGCACTTCGCGGCCATCACTTTTTAGAAGCTCGTGATGGCTCAGGAAAGGGCTGAGCGCCCCCCAAGGAGCCTGATTCCTTCGGGGGCAGGAGGGCTGGGGGATGGGGGCTCTGAGGAGACTTCATGGACAGAGGCAGCTCCTGAAGGAGGTGGCTGGCCCACACTGTTGGCCTGGCTCTGGTATCGCTCTGAGCGGTGGCCTTGGGCATCACAGCCCTCCGTGGGTCTTGGTTTCCCTGGAAGATGAGGGACGTGGAGGAACTGGATGCTCCTGGGGTCTCCTCCTGTCCCACGATCTGATTTTGCACTAAAATGATGGAGGTGGCAGAGGGCTCCTCTTCTTGTGGGAGTCCTTGTTTCGTTCCTTCCATTAATACAGATGCGTATTTTTAACATCCTCCGATGCCCTCAATTCATCTTCTCATTTTCACCTCATTTCGCTTGCTCCTTGGGACTCAGGACCTAATTTTAGCGAAGGTCAAATGCAGTCTCTTGGAGCAGCCTCCTTTCTTTTACCCACCTTTGCAGAGACAGGGGGCTGCAGGGTGCTTCTGGCTAGTGCGGCCCTCTGGCTCTGAGGAAGGGGCATTTGGGTTTAGGGTGTGGGTACTGAGCGTGGGGACCTCTACCCATCAGAGAAGTTGCTCCACCCACCTGCCACATGGAATTCCCGCTGGTGGATGCTGACCTGGGTGTCCAACAGAGAGGTCTCAAGTTCACCAGGCAGGGGCCCAGAGCTGCCAGAGGCCCGAGGGGTTCTGCGGCAGCCTTCTCACTTAGAGTTGGGGAAACGGAGGCACTGGAAGCAGGTGGATAACCAGGCCAAGGGTCAGCAAAACCCGAGCTTCAGTTCCATGATTTAGCCCCAGGATGGTGAAATGGGAACTGGATGTCATTTTCAGTGCCCATGGCAGCTTGGAGCACAGGCGGCACTCACAGCACATAAGCAGCTGCTTGGCAAGTGGGGACAGAGCGACCTCCTTTCCTCTCCTTCAGACCGAGGATGGCTGAGGATGGGCCCAGCATGGAGACAGGTGGACATCAATAGTTAATGTGTTCCACAGCAAGATATGGTGCACTCTGCACGGGGAGGGCCACAATGAACTCGGGTATTTGTCAGACACCCGAGGGCCAGCAGAACTGGCCTTGGTTGACTCAGATCACAACAATCTTTGTGTGTGTGTGTGTGTGTGTGTGGTACTGGGGGTTGAACCCAGGGCCTTGCGCCTGCATGCTTTGCAAGTGCTGGACCACTGAGTTGTGCCCCCAGCCCTTTTTTTTTCTTACCTTTTGAGACAGGGTCTCGCTAAATTATGCAGCCTACCTCTGGTCTCGAACTTGCAATCCTCCTGCCTCCACCTCCCGAGCCAATTACAGGCATGCGCCACTGCGACCAGCTAGATCACAACAATCTTTGGTGCCTAAAGGAAGAGGCCACTTGCCAGGAAGCTAAGGGATTGGAAGGGGGCGGAGAGGGGCAGTGTGGGTTTTCAGGACCTGGTCAAGGGAGTGGTTTCACAGCGTAGCCCACCTGGGCTTCACCTCAACTTCCGCCTCTGAGTGGCAGCGAGGGGAAAGCGCTAAGTACCAGAGCGCTAGGCTGCCCTGGCCCCTGAGCTGACCTTGCCCTCATCCCAGTCCTGCTTGGTGGCACCTCTAGTGGCCGTGGGCAGCCTGCTGGGTCAGCAGGTGGGTGCTCCCCCGTCTCCTGTGCAGAGTGGATGGCACCTGCCTCTCCCAGCCTCCTTTTCTCCTAACCGTAGGTGGTAGCGTCCATGCCATGAGCCGAGAGGAGGCAGGGTTGGCAGCTGCTGATTAAACAGCAAGTCCACGCCTCTGGATGATGCTGGCTGCAGCCCAGGATCCCCATCTAGGGAGGTTTGCCCCTCACTCTGTGGAGGGGAGCACGGCTCTCAGCCAGGTCTGCAGAAGCGGGGCCCGGCCTTCAAGACAGAGCTCCTGCTCCCAAGCCCAGAGACCTAAGGGGCAGAGGGCCAAGACTGCAGGAGGCCCGCTGGAGTCCACCCGCGCCTGCTGGTGCTGGCCTGGCTACTCCTGTCGCAAACGCTGCCTCACTGGGACCTTCTCCCTCCAGATCTGGCCCTGGTCACCTGGACTCAGAGGCAGTGGGTGCTCCAGGTTAGCTCAGAGGACAGGGACACTCAGCTCCTCTCTGGGGAGGACCCTCCTCCTCTCCCACCCTTCGCTCCTCCTCCCTTCCTCAAGACAGACGCTACCACAGGCCCCCACAGACTTGCTTCCATTTCCCTTTCTTCCCTGTGAAACCTTGAGTGTGCCTCAGCCCTCTGCTTCCCTGATGTGAATGTCGTCATGTGTGTGCGCGTGCATGTGAGCAAATGTGTGTTGGGGTGCTCATGTGCATGGTTGGAGGGTGTGGGGAGTGAGCTGTGAACTCGTGGCCTTCCAAGAGCCAGGCCTCCAGCTAGGGCCACCCACCTGCGCTCCTGGGATTTCCCGGAGGTCTGTGTGACCAGTTTCCATGGACCTCTGAGGCTCTGAGGTCTGCTGAGGGCCCCAGGCCTCTCTGCCTCCTGCTGCTTGGGGTACTGGGCATGTCCTGCTCTGGGTATAAGTTGGTCACTGTGACCGTGCCCTCACCGCTAGATCCCTGCTGCCATCCACCAGGCTGTGAAACCCCGTGCCATGAAGCTCCCAGTAGGGTCACCACCTCCTTTGGACCATTGCCCCCAGGGAGTTGGGGACCCTCAAGGGCAGCCACACCCACCCCTCTCTGCCCCTAGCCTTGCCTGTTATGTCACACACAGCTGGGCCTCGATGGCTCTGTGAGCGCCTGCTTGCCTCCTCCGCACCAGCTCTGTGAGTGGCCCAGAGTGGCTCACATTGGGCGGATCCCCCAGCGGGGCACATGGGTGGCTGGGGACTCAGAGGAGCCAGTGGCAGGAAGAGCCAATGTCTGGGCATTGAGTGCCTCTGCCCTCTGAAGGGCATCACCTTCACGCCCCTGGGGCACCTTCAGAGGAGTTGGTGTGAACCAGCCCCCAAGGAGCATGACACTCGTTGATGCACCCCCTCCAGGCTGGGCAGGCGTCATGGAAAATTCCAGCCAGAGTAACCGCCCCCAGCCCTCCCGCCACTTCCCACAGCTCAGCCTCCTAATTGCGCAGAGGCCTTTCAGGGAAAGGCTTTCAGCGCCTCTGGGATCCTTTTGCTATTTTTTCCCTTCCATTTGAGAGAAGATTAAGTAGGTATGGAAAGTACCACCTGAGCACCCTGGGATGGGGATGGGGTGGAAGCCTGTGGAAGCAGGGCGCGCCCACTCCAAAGCCTGGGTGGTGGCCCACACTCCCTCTTGCTGCACCCAGCGTGGCCCTCCAGCCCTCCGAGGGACCTAGAGCACTAGCCCTTCGACCTTCCTGTGTGAGAGGGGGATGGGAATGGGCTGCTGCACACACTTGACCTGACGCAAGCCTGGGACTAATGAGCGAGAGGGGCCGATGCCACCCTGGACAAACAAAGGCCAGCAATACAGCCATGATGGCAGACCTCAGGGAAGGGAAGACCACCAACATTGGCCTGAGAGTCGCCACAGGCAGCAGTGGGGAATGTTGGGGCCGAGAGCCATCGCCATGACTGACCCAGCCACAGACACACACCTGAGTAGCAGAGACCCCTTCAACATGGCAGAACTTCCGGTGGCTTTGCCACCAACTCTGCATGTCCCTGGGCAAGTCACAAACCCACCATGAACCTCAGTTTTCTTATCACATCAACCAACCACGTTCTTACAGAGCCAGGAGGAAGGAGCTCTCGCCTCGGGGGAGCAGGTGGCGTGCATGTCTCTTACTCGGCCCTTCATTGCCTTCCCTGTAGCTCAGGCCTGGCTCTACCTCTGTCAGACTCGGAGGGCGCAGGTGAGGAGGACTGTTAACCAGAATATGCATGTGGACAGGCTTTGTCCACACCGCTGTGCTGTCCACGTGGACAGAGCTTTGCCACCCCAGCTGCCTTTTAAGACAGCTCTGAAAGCCCTGGCTCCCTTCAGAGGCCTCCTGGCCCTTACAGACCACAAGCAGACCTACAGTTGCTGACAGGAGCCCAGGGGACCTGGAGACCCCCTCCACCTCTCCAAGCCTTCCTGAGGAGGAAGACAGGTGGCTCCCTGAAGCCAGGCAGGTCGAGTCTCAGGTTCATTTCCTCCACCCCAGAGTCCAGCAAGGGCTCCCTAGGTGTGGCCTGAGAGGCAGGGTCAGTCCTGGGGGGAGCCTGGATGAGGGGAGACCCCTGTGTGAACACAGGGGAAGAGCAATCCCCTACCAATGTCAAGATTGAGGAAAGGGGGCAGAGGGGAAATGGAGCCCCAGCCTTAACTGACACCAGATGGGCCACCTTGGAGCAAAGCCAGCCTCTCAAGGGGTAAATGGGGCATCCCCCAAGAGCCTCGGCACACAGTGGGAACACAATAAGCACCACTACTGTGTCGCTGGGGAATGTGCCCACCGTCTAGGAGGGCAGCAAGCTGGCTCCTGCACACTCTCTTCTGCCAGCCCCTCCTCAAACAGGTGGCCAGGGGGAAAGTATTCAAAGTGGGCACAGCCTCGTTTGATGAGCCAGCTCCCTCCTGGCTCTGTGAGAACGTGGTTGGTTGATGTGGTAAGAAAACAGGTTCACAGTGGGTTTGTGACTTGCCCAGAGACGTGCAGAGTTGGTGGCAGAGCCACCGGAAGTTCTGCCATCTTGAAGGGGTCTCTGCTATTCAGGTGCATGTCTGTGGCTGGGTCAGTCATGGCGACGGCTCTCAGCCCCAACATTCCCCACTGCTGCCCCTGGCGACCCACAGGCCAACCTCTCAGGCGACCACAGCCTGATCACTCCTCTCACTGCTGTGGACAAGCTGGTGGCTGGCCCACAGCGGAACCTCCATGGCTGAGAAGGCTGGACAGCACTGTGTGCCACAGCAGCTGCTGGCCACATGTTCTGACTCATCAAACGATGCCGAGCCCGGGTACCTAGAACACACAAACAGGCTGCAGGAAGGCAAGAGCACGCCTGGGTGTCCATGGCAACTGGGCACAAGACCACCGGGGCCAGAACCCTCCACCCCACCACAGCCACCTCCTCTGCCACCTCGAGAAAGGTAGAAGGAGAGAGGCAGGGCTTGCTTGCTCATTGTGCAAATTTCTGAGCTCCCCCCACCCCACCCCCCCGAACTCGCAGTCTGCCACCGGGAGACTTCCTATGTCCCCAAGCAGCTCGCTCAGTTGCACACACCCAGGGGGCTGGCAACATTATCTACAAAGAGAATTGTCTATGCATTTGGGGACTAAAGCGAGAAAGCACTTGATTTGATAAATGTCACCTACCGGAGGCATTTTCAGAAATGGACGCAGCAGTGGCAGCTCAGCCAACAAACACTGACTGTTAAAGGGAGCTGGCTCGTGCTGTCCTATAAGTTACGGCTTTGTACTTTTCCACAGTGTGTCAGAAACGGGCCCCAGGGGACCCTTTGCGAAGTCACGACCTGACTCACCCACACCCACAGCAGCCCATTACCTGAGCGCAACCAACAGGATGCGCATCAGTGAGATGCTTCTGAGGAGTCCAGACGTGATTCTTTGGGATTAGGACCCACCTCCCCCAGCACGTGGGGTACCAGGCTCCATGACACCCCAAAAAGATTTGGGGGGCAAATGGAGCTGCTCTTCCTCCTCTCCCCAGCACCTCCTACATCTAGACATCCGTGTGACCATTCCTCAGTGCTACAGGGACCATGACTTGGTTTGCTATGGCTGGAAGGCAGGAGGAGGGTGGCACCCAGCCAATCCGGCTGAGCTGGTTGAAGTTCTGGAGCTGTGTATACAGATGAAGGTGGGGGAGGGGGAGATGAGATGGTCCCCCAGCAGTGAGGGCAGGGGTGGAGAAGATGGGGTCTCAATGGGGGAGAGGCTGGAGGAAGATGGTCCCCAGTGATAAGGGTGGGGCAGGTGGAGGCTAACGGGTCTAATAGAACTTCAGGCCCAGCTGTGCTTGGGGAGTGTGCCAAGGGAAGGCCATCTCCTGAGGTGGCTGCCTGGGCACCCCAGGGTAGCTGTGGAGAGCAGGTGGCCAGGGCTTTGAGAACCTGGGGAGGAAAGAGGGGCAGAGGGGCACAGAGAGGGTGATGGAAAAGGACAGACTCAGGCAGAGGGCAGGGGCAGCAGGTTCCCTCCTTCTACTCCCCCTCCCCAAATTTACAGGGTGGCCTGTGTTCCTTCTTTAGGCAGAACCCCTTCAAAGAGGCTGGGAAATGGAAGAAACCACACTGGACACCAAGGCCCTAGAACTAAGCATCCAAGCAGAGTCCTTTGAGAGGGAAAGAAAATGGTCCCAATTGTCCTGGGGACAGGCATAAGCTAGAATCTCTCAAGAGACAGGGTTGGGAGCTAGAGGACCGAGCCTAGCTCCGGGTCAGCCCGTGCCAGCTGGCAGCCTCGAGCACATTGGTGAGGTCTCCCGGCCTCTGATGTCTCGGCGAAATGGGAGGGCATCTAAGGGTGAAATGAGAAGACAGATATGGCTCTACTTTGTAAACCATGCAGCCTTAGCCAGAAGTCACAGTTCACTGCCGTGTGCCCCACGACCAGATGGCACCATACGGGTGCATAGCAAGGTGGCGATGGGGTGGTTTTCCCACCCGCCAGCCATTGTCCTGGAATGAAAGGGGAGGACATGTGGGGGGCCCCTTGGAAAATTCTATCTGGTGCCCAGAGTAGCGCTGCTCAGTGTGCTTCAGAAGAGCCTTCCTGGTGTCACCTCCTGGGACATTCGCAATAGGGTGAGCGGGGCCTGGCACCTCCTCGTCATGGATAAGGAAACTCAAGTCTCCAAGAGCCAAGTGTCTTGCCTGCTGTCGTGCAGCTGTTCATGGCAGCTAAGACCAGAACCCAGACCTCTGGAGCCCAGCCCAAGGCTTAAGCCGCCAGACACTGAGTCGCTGAGCCACAGTGGGGCTAACACCCTTGTTTGCCATCCCATGGGACCCCCACCCCAAGGCAAGGGGCGGTGCTCTCCACTCTCAAAGGCAAAGAGAGCCCGAGGTTAAACCCCAGTCTGAGGCCACGTGGTCCTTAAGGTCCCTCCTCCAAGCAGCCTCAGCCTGGCCCCTGGCTCTACAGCCACAGCCTCCCTGCAGGATGTCCCGGGGAAGGAGGGAGGGCCTGGCCGGGGCCCCAGGAGGGACACCTGGCTGGATGTGTGTTCAGAGAGTTCGGTAAAGAGGAGTCAGCAGGCCAAGTGGGGGAGTCTACCCCTTGCTGAGATGACCCGGAATGACCTGGCTCTTGCCTGGAAGGATGTGGCCCACCGAATCCCCATGGGCGACCCTCTCTTGAAGCTGGGGCCAGCGTGGTATTCACCCTGTTCCCAGTACCAAAGCCCCTCATAGTCTGCCAGTCTGGGAACGGCACAGCCTTTCTCTAGCCCCAAAGCTAACTGCAGGCAGGGAGTCCCGAGTCTCCGGCAGCCCCGATGCCAGGGACATGGCGAGAGAAGCTCTCTCCAAAGGACCCACTGAGGCAGGGCAAGAGGGACCATGCTTCACCATCCTGTGCTCAAAACAAACCCTGCTGGACCTGGTCCCTGGACCCCTCTAGCCCTGGGGCCCTCAGCCCAGCAGCCTCATTCCTCAGGGGACCCCAGCTGTGGTCCGCATGAGGCCCCTTAACACCCCTGCCGCCTGGGATCCCAGGGCAGTGCTGGGCTCACTTCTTGCTGAGGCAGGGCCTGAGGATGAATGCAGGGGCTCTGAGTCAGGAAACACCCCAAAGTCAGGAGCTGTAGCCATCTCTGGGCAGGGCCACTGGGCGACAGGCGTGACAGCTCCCTGGAGGCCAGGGCAGACCTTCCTCCTGACCCAGCGTGGGCCTGGCCTTCTCTCAAGGGCACCTGTTGCTGGGTCCACGCGGCTCTGAGCTCCGTGGGCCTGGGAGGGGCAGCCCCAGCCTGCTCTTCCCCATCCTCTCAGGCTCCCCAGAACCGTGGCTTCTCTTTGAGACCTGTGGGTATTTATCACTGTAGCACCCACCCCCATTCCACATGTGCACACTCCCTAAATTTCACACACACTCATACACTGACAAATATGCGTTCACACAACACACATACACTCGCAGACTTCCTCACCCACACACGCTCCACCCCCTGACAACGGTGACGTCACTGCCGTCCGTAGGCACACACCCATTCATACACTCACGCGTCCTGGCGCACACAGCATGCACCCTCACGGGGGCCCACGCGCATGCTCACGCTTCCGCTCGGACACGCATGACCACAGTCTTCCTCACAGCCTGTCCCTGTCTCCTAGCGCCCTGGTTCACCCAGGGCCATCTGCATCGGATCTCTGCCCCTCCGCACTGGAGCGGGAAATCCTGTAGACAAAGACCCCACCCCCCACCCCGGCATTTTGTTAGAGCCAGCAGAGCTCGGGCCATGGTCCCCCCTCTGCCCCTGTAGCTCACAGGCCAGCACACCCCCGCTCGGCCTCAGGGGCTGCCTCCTCCTTCCACAACGCCCCAGTTCTGCCGGGCCTTCACCCTGGGCCTCCTAGGGTGAGTGGGAGCGTATTCATTCACCATGTTGCTGTTTGCAAAGCTCTGTCCCAACCACGGACCTTCCATCTCCCCCCAGGAAGGTGCCATTGTGCTGGACACAGGGATGTCCCCCGCCGGGAGCCACGGTGGTCGTCCCAGTCCCTATTCCACTCCACCCTCCTGATTCCCTCTCAGAGCAGCTGATGGCACTCAGCACCTCCTGGGAAGGCTCTGCCAGCTCTGTCCACCCTGACTTCATTCCATTCCTCCATTCCAGCCACATCTGCTTCCTCATGTGGCCTAGAACTCTTCCAGAGCCCCACTCACAGAGTGGTGCACCCGCTCTCATGCCCTCCTCCAGCCTCAACTCCCCAGTCCCTTCAGCTTGTCCCCAGGGCCCATTGTCCATTGGCCTAGTCTTGAGGACAGGAATAAGCAGTATTTGTGGTTCGAGGTTTTAGGAAGGGGGCCTGGAAACTTTGGTAAGTCCGTCCCATGACTTTAGCAGCAGAGCCTCCATCTCTACAACTGGATCTACGATATTCATAATTTAAATGTCTTTATGAAATGCCAGCCCAACATGGGGTGGGAGAAGAAGTAACCACTGAGGTGTTCTCTGGACAGCCTGAGCCTTGATGTTGCAGACTGTGTTAGACAGCTTTCCATTACTGTAACAAAATACATGAGATAATCACCTTATAAGGAAGAAATGTTTATTTTGGCTCACAGTGCTGGAGGCTTCACTCCACAGTCGTTTGAGCCTGTGGTGAGGCAGAGCATCATGGCAGGAACACGTGGCAGAAGAAGCTCCTCACGTCCGGGTAGCCGGGAAGCAGAGAGAGAAGGGTCCCCATATCTCCTTTAAGCGCACACCCTTGGTGACCTAACTTCCTTCCACTGGGCCCTGCCTCCTAAAGGCTGCACACCCACACACAGTGCCTAGACTGACGGCTGAGCCTTTCACACATGAGACTTGGAGAACAGCACGGATGCAGGTCTTCCTGAGAGCAGACTGGGAGAATGAAGCTATGCCCTCTGGGGGTTGGGCCTCAGTTTCCCCAGCAATGGACTCCAGCTGAATCACTTCAAAGAGAAAGATGGAGTTGGCCCCACTCAGACTCTTTTTTTTCTCTTTCTTTTTTTTTTTTTGTGGTACTGGGGGTTGAACCCAGGGCCTCGAGTTTGCATGCTCTGCAAGTGCTGGACCACTGGGCTGCACCCTCAGCCCATTATTTTACTTTTTGAGACAGGGTCTCGCTCTGGTCTCAAACTTGCGATCCTCGTTCCTCTGCCTCCCAAGCCACTGGGATTACAGGCGTGCGCCACCGCGCCTGGCTTCCCACTCAGACTCTTGAGGTTGCTGCCAAGGAGCAGAGGGAAAGCATCTCACACAGTGGGCCCCTGGATGGCTGCCTCTCCCACTCCAGCCCCCTGGAGCTCCCCAAAGCCCCACCCTTCCCTCCTGGCCCCACTGCTCCGTCCCCAATCTCAGGCATCCCTGTTGAGGGGCCTGATAAGGCCAACTGGAGCCCCCAGCACAGAGGTACATGTGTCCAGAGCAGCCTGGCCCCAGGCCCCGGCTGGCCTGCCCCATCTGGGACCTCCTGCTGATCTCTTCCCTTCTCAGAGCCCTAAAATTAAAAGGGCTTCATGGTTTCAGGCAAGGCAGCCTAAGGAAGCAAAGTCGTAGGGTCTTTGCCATCCCTCAGCCTAAAGCCCTCATGACACAGGGATTTGGATGCCCCAGTGGGGCTGGGACTCATCAAGGTCATCAGGTGCCCTAATAAACAAGGCGTATTTGTGCTTCCCAGGAAAGGTGTGCTCCGCCACCGTGCCCTGAACGCAGAGTTTCCATAGTGCTTTTTATTAACTGGGAGATAAAGAGCCAGTTAAGTCCTGGGTAAATAACCAGGCCTGGGCTCCGATGCTGGCCTGGTCCCAAAGCAGCTTTCTCCAGTGACTGAGAAGTCTTTTCTCTCTGGGTCAGGAACACCGAGCCTGAGTGGGAGCTGCCCCATCGATCTGGTCCCCTGGGAGGGATCTCTCTACAGACATATCTGCAGCCTCGGCCCCAACCGTGGCTGTGTGTTAAAATCACCCAGGGAGTTAAAAATGCCAAAAGACCTAAAATTAAACCCACTTCAGCTTAATTAGCTTGTGGTGAGTCTTGGGCCACTGACTTAAACGTCCCCTGGTAACCGCACTCGGGCTGGAACTCACAGAGTTAATTGGGCTCTGACACATGATATGCCACTTTTTATAATTTCAGTGGTGCGAATAATTCCCAGCTACTACCTTTTAATAATTCGCTCACACAGCCAGGAGCGATGCCACATGCTTATAATCACAGCAACTCAGGAGGCAGAGGCAGGAGGATCACAGATTGGAGGCCAGAGACAGTCTGCCTAACTCAGTGAAACCCTATCTCAATTTTTTATAAAATTGAAAGAGGGGCTGGGTGCAGCTCAGTGGCAGAGCCCTTGCAAATTATGCACGAAAGGCCCTGGGTTCAACCTCTTGTTGTTGTTAGGTGCCCTGGGGTGTGTTCAAAAGAACAAAACATTCCTCAACACTGTTCCAGGCACATAATCTTTTTATGTTTAAGTTCACTGTTGCAGCCACTGTGTCAATCCATCTAGTCGAGAGTCTTCTTCTTTTTCATTGACCCACCACTCTCCCAAATATGATGTCCTTCTCCAGGGATTGGTCCCTCCTGCCAACATGCCCAAAATGTGTAAGATAGAGTCTAGCTATCCTTGCTTTCAAGGAGCACTCTGGTTGCACTTCTTCTAAGACAGATCTAGTACCTCAAAAAAACAAAAAACAAAACAAAAGAAAAAAAAAATCCAATCTGCTCACATAGTCCTTCAGCAGAATGCTAGGCCCTCAGGAGCCTGTAGAACTGGCTCTTATCACACAGTCTCATTTCCACGGGACACGTATACCGCGACCTCTTCTGGTTGGGCTAGAGCAGAATAAGAAGGAAGCTTCCAGACTTTCAAAACAAAAAGTTACAAAGCCTGTGCCCTGCAGCTGAGATGCAACTAAAAACAGTGCTTTGGAAAGGGAGACAGAAATAAAGGTTTCCTGAAATTGGAAGCTTCATTTAATTGTTGATGTTGTTGTTAGGTGCCGTCGAGTCGGTATCCGAGTCATAGCGACCCTCTGTACAACAGGAGAAACACTATTGTCAGTGCTTCTCTGCTATTCATAGGGTTTTCAATGGCAGATTGATTTTTGGGAGGGGGTTGCCAGGTCCTTCTCCCAAGCCTACAGCTTCTGGTGTTCCCAGGCGGTCTCCCATCCAGGTACTAACCAGGCCCGACCCTGCTTAGCTTCCGAGATCTGACGGGATCAGATGCCACAGGGCTACGGCTGCAGGCTCATTTAATTAGGATCATTTAATTACCAAGCAAGGAGTGCTCGGCTTAAAAGCAAGAGGAAAGACTCAGCACAGGAGGGGACAGGAGTCTTTGAGAGCAAGGGGAAAGTTGAGACGGCAAATTTCAGGCAAAGGCCCTTGGGAAGTAAAAGTCAACTCTGGGAGGCACCTGATGCCTCCAGGCTTGCGGACCAGCAGCAACCACAGGAGCCAGCGCCCCGCACATGGAGGCTGCACCTGCCATATCTTGCCCTGACGCATAGTCAGGAAAACCACTCTTGGTGGGTTTCATCTGTTAACTTAGGGACTCGGACGGGATTTCACAGACTCGGGGAGCAGATTGACCTGAGGACAGAGGGGATTGACAGGACAGGTCTCTGCCCTGGAGCTGCTGGTTGGGCAATGTTGTTAGGAGCATTGATTTGGAGTTCTGCCCTGACCTGGGAGAAGGGAGTCCAGGGCCGGCAGGGATGTGTGGCTGGGACCAACAAAATGAGAGTGACGTTCTTAGCATGAACTTTTCCTAAGCAGAGGGTGTCCAGTATAAGGGACTGGCGTTTGTGTCCAGACATAGAGCCATATCCGTTCTCTTACGGAGCCATAGGAGAACAAACGCAGTTGCTTCTTTTTTTTTAAACTCCTCCCTTGGTAGAAGGGGGCTGGGATTTAGCTCAGTTGGTAGAGCGCCACTCTGCAGTCTCTGAGATCTTGAGTTCGATTCCCAGCACCGTAAAAATGGGAGAAGGACGTGGCAACCCACTCCCAAGGCAATCCTGAAACAGTCAGCCATTGAAAACCCTATGGGGGTTGCTATGAGTCGGAGATGACTCGACCACACCTAACAACAGCAACTTGGTAGAAGAGGATATTGGCAAACCTCTGGGTACTCATCTGGCTCGTATGGGGGGGGGAATGGCAGAGTCTGATGATGGTGGGTGAGGCTCAGTTCCCTCATTTGCAGATGGCACCACTGGGGTGCAGAGGGAAGGGAGTGACTTGACCCAGGTCACGTGGAGACACCTCACAATCTGGGACTGGGGCTCAGGAACGTAGTGCCAACTCCTGATTCTGGCTCCTCTCAGTCCAAGAGAGGCTCTCGGTGTCACAGGCATTATATGTGTTTTCTATTTACTCTGTGACAAATTTCCACAAACATATTGGCTTAAAGCAACACAAATTTATTGTTAGAACTCTGGGGACAGAGGTTTGCAGGGCTGTATCCCTTCTAGAAAGCCCAGGGGAAATCTCACCTTTTTTAGCTTTTAGCATCTGCTCCTATTCTTGTCTCACAGCCCCATGTCACCCTGACCTCTGCTTCTGTCATCCCATCCCACCTCTGATCCTGACCCTCCTGCCTAGTCCTTGCCTCTGAGGACCCCTTTGTGACTGTATTACGGTCACCTGGATAATTCAGGCTCCTTTCCCTCCTCAAGATCCTCAATTTAACCACATCTGCCAAGTCCCTTTTCACCATGTAAAGTAACACACTCACATGCTTTGAAGATTTTGACATAGATCTCTTTGGGGGTGTTATAGGTTGAATTGTGCCTCCCTCAAAGATATTTGGGTGGTCCTGGACTTATAGTGGTTTGACTTAGTGATTTCTTGACCAATCGATGGTGTGAACGTGATATGCATTCCCATCAAAACGATACATTGAGTTTTGAATTCTGTTCTTATTCCAGGATAGCAATATGCTTGCTGCATAATACTCTGCTGTGCTGCTGGACAGCTCCTGGTCAGCCCTGTGATCACAAAAGAAAACCACTGAATTCTATGGCTATGGCACTAAGCTATGGTGTCCCATAGGTTAGGTGTTAAATACATTTTTTTACTTACAATAAAGGTCCCGGGCTTGAATCCCAGCACTGCAAAAATTGGAGAAGGATGTGGCAATCCACTCCCAAGGCAATCCCGAAACAATCAGCCATTGAAAACCCTATAAGGGTCGCTGTGAGTTGGGCACAACTCGATGGCACCTAACAACAACAAGTCAAGGAGCATCTGTGAGTTCTAGTCCTGTACTCTCTTACCTGAGTGTGACCTTCTTTGGAGACAGAGTCTTTGCAAGTGTGATCAAGTTAAGATGAAGTGACCCTAAAGTAGGATAGGGCCGGTCATGGTGGTGCATGCCTATAATTCTATCATTTGGGAGGCTGAGGCAGGAGGATCAAGAGTTTGAGATCATCCTAGGCAACACAGCAAGTTTGAGGCCAGCCTGGAATACACAGCAAGACTCCATCTCAAAAGTAAAATAAAATAAAATAACATGCCTGAAATTCAGTAGGACTGATATCCTCATGAGACTAGGAGAAGAGAGATAGACACAGGCAGAGCAACCCCTGATGTAGGAGGAGTCTTGAAACCCAGGAGCACCAAGGAGCACCAGCAGCCTGAGAAGCCGAGGGAAGGCCTGGAACGGTTCTGCCCTGAGCCTTGAGTGAGACCACAGTCCTGCCAACACCTTGATCAGACTTCCGGCCTCCACCATGGTGAGCCACTAAAGCCCGTTTTTTTAAGCCCCCAGGCTTCAGTCTTTGTTATAGGCATAGGAAGTGATGCAGTAGCCATTCTGCTACCACAGACCCAAAGTCGCTACCCACCACCCATCACCTTGCCCTCCCCTTGGCTCTGGAGACATTCGGAGAAAGCACCTTCCCTCCCTGATGGCCTCCTGACTGCTGCAGGGACCCGGCATTGAGCAGAAACCAGCTGCCAGGCCACGGAGGCTGGACAGACAGCTCCCCATCGTGGGGTGACCCTCCTTCTAGCAAGCATCTTGCCATCACGTATGGACGGAGGGTGGAGGGCAACCCACCCTCCTTTGACTTTGAGGACTTTGAGGAGCAGAATCTTAGAATCGCAGAGCAGATTGCGAGAGACTCAGTAACCACTTAGGCTGACCCCACTTCCCACACTGGCTGGGGATTCTGCATGGGAGGCAGCGGAGAGCAATGAAAAGAGCGTCCGTGTCTACATCTGTAAAGCAGGATGTCCCCCGGCCCTGAGGATGCAGCACCAAGGAACCCCTAGCACTGGGTGGGGCTCAGTGTACCCCGTGATATGCATCCCTGCTCCACTCCAAGTCTGCCCACCAGCAGAGTGCTGCTCCCCGCTGCTAGATAACCCTGACCCCCAGAACATTCTGGACTCTCAGATGGAGTCTTCCTCCCTGTGACTGCCATCTACCTAGGTGCCATGGCTCTCATTCTGACTACAGAGGCTGTAAGAGTCCGCATTGGCGGGAGGTCCCACAGTGAGAGGGTGCTGGTGGCTGAGCCAGCTGCGCTTTTCTGTTGCACCCTGACAGGAGGGTGCACAGAGGGGTCTTCACCCCACATCACCCATGGGGTCCTCCAAGGTCTCTCAGGACATGGGGCCTCAGGCCACTCCCTGTCCCAAAACTCTTAGCCAACAGAGGGTTGTAGAGTGGTGGGACATGCTCCCAGACATGGCGCGTGGCGGGTAGACTGTCCCCAGTTCTACTCGCTCACCAGAGAGGCCAATGATGAGCGCATTGCCTGGTCGTTGCCCTCCACCCTCCGTCCATACGTGATGGTGAGATGCTTGCTACAAGGAGGGTCACCCCATGGATGGGGAGCTGTCTGTCCAGCCTCCGTGGCCTGGCAGGTGGTTTCTGCTCAATGCCGGGTCCCTGCAGCAGCCAGAAGGTCGTCAGGAAGAGAAGGTGCTTTCTCCGAATGTCTCCAGAGCCAAGGGGAGGGTAGGGCGTCAGCTGAGGTTCCCACCTGCGGGTCCCAGGGTGCCCCACCCAGGCTGATCCCATGAGCTCTTACCCTCCCCACACACCAGAAGTTGACTCACAAGCTAGGGACACCTCGGTGACAGTGTTTTCCTCCTGTGTCCCCAGCCTCTCATACACAGTGGACCTCTCACTCCTGCTTTGATGATTGGACAGGTGAATGAGTGGACCGGAAGTGGAAAGCCCCATATGCCACTTCCCAGCTGGCCTGCACACCGGTGCCTTGTGGGGAGCTGGCACTGCCACGTGTCCACCTAGTTAAGACGAACTCCGTCCCCAAAGGCCCCAAGAAAGATTCTTGTGTGAGACTTGGAAGGCACTTGTCCACTCACTCCCCTCGTGGGCCTGCGGCTGCTCCCCCGCCCCTAGATCCTGGGCGAGGTGTGCTGTTTAACTCCACGATGAAGACAAATCTTCTACAGGACTCTCGCACCCCAAGGTCAGAGGCCACAAGGACCGCACACTTCCCAGTCCACCTCCGCGGGCTGGCTCACCGTTGAGGGTTCCAGCTTATTCTGACTCTCTCTGCTTGACATCCACCCACCTTCCACCTGCCCATCCTGGAGATGTGGAGCTGCAGCCTCAGATGTGAAGCTAACAGCCCTGCAGAGACTGTTTCATGATCATCCACAACGGCATGCAGCCACGCGTTCCTATGATGAGTCTCTTAATATAGGCACACACGCGCATGCGTGCTGCATACTACCTGCACCTGCCACGTGAACACTCTACTCACATACTCACTGCATACAAACTGCGTATCTACTACACGTATACACACAGCGCACCCACATGCACGCTGCATGCACGTGTGATTCTGCTTCTCTGATCAACTGAAGAACACACCTGGGATCTTTCATCAAGTCCAAGGCCAGGCCACACCCACCAATCATCCCAGTCTCTGGGGTCAGTCTCTTTGAAGCTCCCTAGGTGATTCCAATGGGGGCTGGGATTTAGCTCAGTTGGTAGAGCACCACTCTACAGTCTCTGACGTCCTGAGTTCAATTCCCAGCACCACAAAAGTGGGAGAAGGATGTGGCAATCCACTCCTGAGGCAATCCCAAAACAGTCAGCCATTGAAAACCCTGTGAGGATGCCGGGCATGGAGGCGCACACCTGTAATCCCAGCAGCTCAGGAGGCAGAGACAGGAGGATCACAAGTTCGAGACCAGAGGCAGTCTGCATAATTTAGTGAGACCCTGTCTCAAAAAATGTAAAAAAATAGGCTGAGGGTGCAGCTCAGTGGTCCAGCACTTGCAGAGCATGCAAGCGCGAGGCCCTGGGTTCAACGCCCAGTACCACAAAAAAAAAAAAGAAAAAGAAAAAAAGAAAAGAAAAGAAAAGGAAAGAAAAGAAAAGAAAACCCTGTGAGGGTCCCTAAGAGTTGGATACAACTCGATGGCACCTAACAACAACAGGTGATTCCAATGCACAGACAAGTTTGGAACCATGGACCTTTCTAAACAGCTCCCAGCCTGCTCCCCACTCCTTTCTGGGGCTGGGAAGGAAAGGAAACCCTGCCCCCTCCCACTACAATGTCACATGGTTGGTTGGTCACCAGACAGACATGGAAGCTAAGCCACTAACATCCAACCTGTCCTGCGGCTTCTGTTTTCCTGGTGATCTCCAATCAGAACAGCCCCTACCCCATCACCTCAGAAGTCAAACCACCCCACCCCCACAGGTGGGGAGCACTGGGCCCTGTGTGCCTAGAGGCCAAAGGCCTGAGGTGGAAGCCTGGGGCTTTCTGGCTGTGCTTCGAGGAGGTGGAGAGTGGGCTTAGCTGTGCCCCAGCCTGCTGCTCTGCTTGCTTTCCCAGCCTCTAGGGCCCTCACTTCAGAGCCAGGACCACAGGGGTTGGCCTCCACGTTGGGAGACCCCTCTGAAGTATCTTCCTACCCCGTCCCCAGCAAGCTCCTGGGATTATAGCCAGCAGACACGTGTATGTTTGTGTACCAAAAGTATGTCTTCTACCTACTCGCCAAAAATCACATGACCCAGATGTCTGCCACCAACGGAACAGTAGAATGGAAAGGTTGACTCGGGTGGAGTCACATAACGGATGTCATACAGGAATGAGAATGAGTGACCCACGACAGAGTGAAAGCCACAGACACAACTCGGAGTGAAAGAAGCCAGACAGAGAGATGCATACCCAGAAAGAACGCACACTGAGCGATTCCATTTAGGTTTAAAAACAGGCAAAACCAATGTGATGCATTAGGGGCCTGGGCACTGGCTACGGCTTAAGAACTTTTCTGTATTTTATACTTCAACCAAAAGTCAGGAAAAAAAAATTAAAAGTCCATGGTGAAAGAGTTTGGAGAATGTTCTAGAAGCCTGAGGGTAAGGGGAGGAAAGACTACATAGAGCCAGGGAGGGTGCACACCCCAAAGGCCCCCATTTATTCCACCCTACTCATCTCCGTTGATGTGACCCCTCTGTCACTTGCACCCCAAAGGGTCCCACAGAGTCTCTAGGAACACCTCGGCGAGGAAATCCACGGCTCCAGGGCTGTCCTTTTCCCAGCACAAGCCAGCAATGGTTATCCCAAGAGGGCGCTGAGAGGCCAGAGGCCGCACCGCCTGTCCAGGAGGGTCCTCAGGTGCTCCAGCTTGCAGCCTCTCTCTTCCCAAGTCCCTCCAGTTGTCCCTTTCACCTACTTCTGCAACACTCCTCGGAACATCTACTCTTGAAGCCCTCAGCCACCCTTCAAGCAGCCGGACTATGCTGAGGCCCCCATGCTGTGCGAAGGCCAAGCTAGCCCCGGGGGGAGAACACAGAGAGGACCTGGGGCTCCAGCTGGTCCAGCTCCGGTGTGTCTGGCTGCAGCCACACGAGGCCCCACAGAAACCAGGAAGGAAGACAAGGCTGGCGGGCGCACTGTTTGGGGGTGATTTCTTCCGTAGCGATAGGCTGCCAGACGCTCTGTTGCTGTGACTTGCCGGAAGCAGAAGCCCCAACTCAGGCAATTCTGGGCAAAGGAGGGCTTTGGGGAGCCCTTCCTGGCCTAAATGGCTCTGATGATGCTGGAGAGAGGGTCAGAGCTCCATCCGCAGTGCGGGTCACTACAGCTGCCAGGACTTACTTGGGGTACCTCGCCTGGGGGAGAAGCAGGCTCAGATGCTCAAAACCCCAGGATTAAGGGCTGAGGGAGGTAGCCCCTTCCCATTCAGGCTTTCCCTGTCCTGGCCTGGATTTGACTCGTGAGGCCTAAGGAAGTCACGACAGCCCTGCCCTGGAGTTCTGGGAGCTACGGAGGTTTAAATATTTCAGAAGCTGCTGGGTCACAGCTGAGACGCTGTTTCTGAGGCTTGCAAAGTGCAGGGCCGTCGGCGGCATTGCTCACCGTGACTTCTAGAAGCTTAGGGCTCAGGCTTGGGGACAGCCCACCTGGGCTCTGATCGCTCCTGGACCAGCAAAGGTCAGGGACGCCTGGGGGGCTGACGCAGGCAGCCAGCCCAGGGCAGGGTTCTGCTGCATCCTACACGGGGCAGAGCAGCGGCACAGAGATCCCAGCGTGGGGACGCCCGGGGTAGACCAAAACACAAGACCCAGGGCAGCAGGGTCTCGAGACCGAAGGGACCGTGGCCTCAACCCAGGGTCTCCCAACCAGGTTGCAGCACCTGGACAGAACAAGGACAGGATTCAGCCTCAGATCAAAGCAGCAGGCAGCAACTACAAGGGAGGTGGAGAGAGGAGAGGGGCGTCCGGGAGGTGGCTCCGTCTCTGGCTCCAGGGACCAGGCCCAGGTGGTGAACTCTGGAAAACTGGCCCTCCCAGACCACCCATGTTCAAGCCCTCATGCTTCAGAGTCAGCAAAACTGACTTTTTTTCCTTCGGTACTGGGGGTTGAACCCAGGGCCTCGTGCCTGCATGCTCTGCAAGTGCTGGACCACTGAGCTGCACCCCCAGACCATTTTTTTACTTTTTGAGACAGGGTCTCTCTAAGTTACACAGACTGCCTCCGGTCTTGAACTTGCGATCCTCCTGCCTCTGCCTCCCGAGCCACTGGGATTACAGGTGTGCGCCACTGCGCCCGGCTAAAACTGGCTTTTTAAAACCTCTCATAATGCAGCTCTGCGAAAGGAAGAGAGTGAGACGCGATGAAACCCAGCTGGACAGGGCCCTGGGGCTTCCCAGACAATGAAGGAAAATCAAATGTTCTCGCCCGCATTCAGGCCTCTGACTGCGGATGGTCCCAGCAGCAGGAGCCCTAACACTGCCCAAGGGCCCTAAGGCGAGGGACATCTGCTGGAGGGAAGAGGGCACTGAGCTTTGGGGTCAGGTCTAGGCTTAAGTCTGGCCTCATTAGTACTCATTGAATAGTCTGAAGCTTAAACCGGCCTGAGTTACTTCACCTCTCTGGGTCCAGTTACCCTGTTGTAAATTGAGGATTGTGACAGATGAATGGGCTTTATTAGAACTCAGCACCCAGCGGATGTCCACTTTGGAAATGTAAAGCTAAGGGAAATTGCTTTTTGTTTAGTTTTGTTTCTTTTTCTTTTTCTTTTTCTTTTTTTCTTTTTTTTCCCCCAGTACTACAGAGTTGAATCCAGGACCTCCCGCAAGCTATGGAAGCTCTCTACCACCGAGCTGCACCTCCAGCCCCCTTTTCATAATTTATTTTGAGACAGGGTCTCACTAAGTTACACAGGCTGCAATCTCTCCCCTCTCCTGGGATGCCACCAGGCCATGACAACTGTCTTTTAACCCACGGGGGACATGGAAAGAGGCAGAGGGCCAGCTGAAGACCTCTGGCTCTTGGTAGCGGGCGGGGGTGAGGGGGTGATCTCCTCTCCCTGTTACCTGAATGTTCACCCTGAAAAGACCTGGTGACCCCAACAGGCCAGCGCAGCACTGTAGCTTGGGGAAGGCAGCTGCGCCGTTCCTGCAGCCTGTGTGGTCCAGGTCTCTCTACACCCACGGGTCCCTCAGCATCCTGAGGGGCTGGGCACACTAACGGGACTCTGGTCACTCTTAGCTCTTCCTTCGCCATCACTAGCCTAAGATCAGCCACCTAAAGCCTGGCTCCTGCCTTTGCAGGGTCCCCAGTGGTGACAAACACTGAAGGGTCCCCCTGAAGCACTGGTATCTACAAGTGAGGCCCCCTCAATGCATGTCAGAGGAAGGCGCCTTTATTAAATGCTTCCCCACTAAATGTGGGGTTTCTATGAAATAGAACGTTTGATTAAAAGACCTGAGGATGAATTACTACCAACCACTAATGATTATATTTAAAGGAGCAATACATAATCTTGAACGAGGTTTAAAGAAGTCAAAATACCTAGCGTGTTGTTGTTATTATTGGGACCCCTGGGGTTGCTAGACAGGAACACAGCTCCAGCAAGTTGAAGCGGTAAAGGGAATTGACTGGCTCATGAGACCAGGAAGTTCAAGGGACCTGGGATCAGACACCGCTGGATCCAGGGGCTTGAAGGCCACCCTTAGGTGGGGCTCTGTCATTGCTCTCCTGGCAGCCGCATTCATCCTGAGGCAGGGGACCCACACAGTGACAGAGGCACGCCTGGTTCTCCAGCCTCTCAGTCCACTACCGGGGAAGGCACCTGCCTGTCCCCAGCAGCCCTGGTCCCTCCCACCCCAGACCCAGCGGACGTGGGCTCTCCTTGGCCACGTCTGATTCCATGGCCACCTCTGGGTGGCAAAGGCTCCCCAGAGCCAGGAGGAGTGGGGGACAGCTGGACACAGCGTGTAGACTGTGAGTAGTGGGGTCTCCAAAAGAGGATGGAGGGGGCTGGAAACCCCTGTCCCTGAGCCCACCATTGGGGAGGCCTTCACAGCCTCCTTCCCCTCCCCCAACCCTGGGCTCTCCCGGGTCCCAGGCAAAGGCCACTCTCTTGTCACTCTCAACTCAGATCCTGGAAGCCCAGGAATTTGTGAAGCAGCCCCAGGTTACTGTGGTCTCTGCAAACGGGGTCGTCGGCTCTGCTGACCCCAGCCTGGGGGGGGAGGGCAGGCCAGGGATGGTGGCCAGTGGTGCACTGGTTCGCATTCGTTCCACTCGGATGGTCTCAATCAGCGGATCCCACGTGAACTCCGCTCTGCTCCCCTCTGCGCTGGCTTCTAGTTGAGACCTGCTTGACTGTGACTGGGAAGGAGGCCTGCGTTCCCATCCCTCTTAACTAACGGGAAGGAGGCCTGCATTCCCATCCCTCTTAACTAATGCTACCTGACACATCCTGTGCTCGCAGGCCGGGACCTCACAGCCCCACTCCTGGGCTCCACATGACTCACAACATCGAGGCTGTCCGGAGGAGGAGGCGGGTGATCGGACCAGAGGCAAATCGTCAGCACAGACAGCCCTGCACAGAGGGCCCCTCCTGTCTCTCTTTGGTTCTCTCTTCTTGCCTGTGAGGCCAGGAGGGAAGGCTTGGTCACATCTATTTTGTTGTTCTTAGGTGCCGTCGAGTCAGTATCCGACTCATAGTGACCCTACGTACAACAGGCAAAACACTATTGTCAGTGCTTCTCTGCTGTTCATAGGGTTTTCAATGGCGGATTGATTTTTGGGAGTGGGTTGCCGGGTCCGTCTCCCAAGCCTGCAGCACTTAGTGTTCCCAGGTGGTCTCACGTCTGTTATAGGGAGGATAAAAAAACACATCATCAAGCCACAAAATTCCTAAATCCCGTTGTGGTAGGGAGAGTGCTGTCCTGGAATCAGTCACAGGGTGAGGGGTGAAGTGTCTTCCATACTGATGGCCACTGACAGACATACTTCCTTTCCTTCCTTCCTTTCTTTCTTTCTTTCTTTCCTTCTTTCTTTCTTCTTCCTTTCCTTCCTTCTTTCTTTATTTTCTTCTTTCATTCTTTCTCTTTCTTCTCTTTCTTGTTTTAGTGTCTCACTATATAGGCCAGGCTAGCCTCAATTCTCTTTGCTATCCACAAGGTTTTCGATGGCTAGTTGTTTCGGGAGTGGCTCGCCAGGTCCTACTCCCTAGTCTGTCTTAGTCTGAAAGCTCAGCTGAAAACCTGTCCACCATGGGTAACCTTGCTCATGTCCGAGGTTACAGTGGCAGAGCTCTCAGCCTCATCGCAACACACAAGCCCCCACAGTGCGGCAAACTGACATTGGTTCTATAATCAACACCCGTGGAAGCAGCAGTCAAGAAATCAAAAGACGCATTGCTCTAGGAAAAGCTGTGGCAAAAGATCTCTTTAGAGTATTGAAAAGCAAAGATGTCACACTGAAGACGAAGGTGCGTCTGACTCATGCCATGGTATTTTCAGTGGCATCATATGGTTGTGAAAGCTGGACATTGAACAAGAGAAACAGAAAAAGAATTGATGCTTTTGAATTGTGGTGCTGGAGATGTCTATTGAATATACCATGGACTGCCAAAAGAACCAACAAATCTGTCCTAGAAGAAGTGCAACCAGAGTGTTCCTTGGAAGCAAGAATGGCCAAACTGCGTCTTACATATTTTGGACATGTAGTCAGGAGAGATCGATCCCTGGAGAAGGACATCATGTTTGGGAGAGTTGCAGGTTAACACAAAAGAGGAAAACCCTCCACCAGATGGATCGACACAGTGTCTGCAACAATGGGCTTAAACATAAATAAGATTGTTTGCTTGGCACAGAATCGACAAGTATTTCGATCTGCTGTACATATGGTCTCTATGAGTCGGACTCGACTCAACGGCACCTAACAACAACAACAACAAGCCTCAACTCACAATCCTCCTGCCTCAACCTCTCCAGTGCTGGGATTACAGGTGTGCTCCACCATACCAGGCTCTGTTGTTGTTGTTGTTGTTAGGTGCCATCAAGTTGGTGTCCAACTCATAGCGACCCTACGTACAACAGGCAAACTTATTGTCAGTGCTTCTCTGCTATTCATAGGGTTTTCAATGGTGGATTGATTTTTGGGAGTGGGTTGCCAGGTGGGTTGTCAGTGGAAGCACTGACAATAGTGTTTCCCCTGTTGTACATAGGATCGCTATGAGTCAGATACTGACTCGACGGCACCTAACAACAACAGGCCTCTCCTCCCACTGCAGGTCCGTCTCCCCATCCCAGGCTCTAGGAAACACATTTCTTGACCTCTCTGAGCTTCCTCTAGAAAATAAGGACCATCTTTGAGCCTCAGGACAGCTGTGAAGACGAAAGAAGATATCAGTTGTAAACTGTAAAGTGCCGTGCACACCTCAAAGGGTTCATGGTCGTCTTCACTATTGCCTTCATCAGCATCATTATCCTATTTAACTTACATTCCCCCAGGGGAGGCCACTGCACAGATGACATTCAGCCTCCATCTTGGCAGGCCAAGCAGGTGGCTGGGGACAGAGAGCACCACAGCGAGCTGATTCGCCCAGTGTTGCCAACTAAATTCCTGCAGAAGAAGAAAACGCAGCACTGTGACCCTTGCAACAGGAGCTCACACATGAGTCCGGGCAGCTGCTGCCGAGTTCAAGAAAATAAATGCTTCAGGGCATCTCACAGCCAGAGCAAAACACAGTCATTACGGGAAATGATAGACGCAGCTGATTGAGCGCATTCTTCTCAGCCAAACCCGAAATTACTTGTGTTACTGATGGAGGCTTAATGGGAAAAGCAAACGTCCCCCCCCCCCCCCCCGCCGCAGGGGCTCCCACTGTATCCCTGATGGCAGCAGAGCCTGCTGGCCCCCAGCCTGAGCCCTCCTGGCTGCATGGTGCGGGCACTGGCTTCCTGCTGGGGGTACCCAGAGGGGTCTTCATCCTCTGGTGCCCCAGAGAGCAGGTGTCTAATAAGGCGCATTGGTGGATCAGTTACCCAGACTGCACCAGCAATATTTGTTCCAGAACCTGTTTTCCCTCGCCTGCCTTCCACCCACAGCAAGAAATGGCTGCCCGCTTATCGATGCTTCTACAGCACAGTCTGGGCTCTGGGATCCACCTAAGCACATTTTGTTTTGTTTGGTAATTGGTAAAATATACATAACACAATAGTCACCATCTTAACCATTTTGGGGGTACAATTCAGCAGCATTAAGTACGTTCACATTGCTATGCAACCATCACCCCTATACACCTCCAAACTGTATTTCTTTTTTTTTTTTTCCAAACTGAAATTCTAAACCCCTTCAACAACTTCTCATTCCCTCCTCTCTGCAGCCCCTGGTGACCACACTTTACTCCCCATCTCTACGAATTGGACTGTTCTCTGTGTCTCCTGCAAGCGGAGTCCTATGGCACTTGTCTTTTGCTATTAATTTCACTTATCACGATGTCTTCAAAGTTCATCCATGCAGTGATAGGTGTCAGACTTTCCTCCTTTTCTAATGCATGGCAATATCCCGTTGTATGGATGGGCCACATTTGATTTACCTATTCATCCACTGGCCTGCAGCTGTAGCAGTATAGCACTGTGGCATCCAATCCTGTCAGATCTCAGAAGCTAAGCAAGGTCAGGCCTGGTTAGCACTTGGATGGGAGATTGCCTGGGAACACCAGGTGCTATAGGCTTGGGAGAAGGACCCGGCAACCCACTCCCAAAAATCAATAAGGTTGAACCTAGGGCTTCGCGCATACATGCATTGCACATGCTGTACCACTGAGCTGCATCCCTAGCCCATTTTTTTACTTTTTCTTTTTTTTTTTTTGAGACTAGGTTTTGCTAAATTATGCAGACTGCCTCTGGTCTTGAACCTGTGATCCTCCTGCCTCTGCCTTCCAAGTCGCTGGGATTACAGGCGTGCGCCACCGCACTCTGCTCCATTGTACATTTCTACCACTGATACCCAAGGGCTCCAGGCTTCTTCATCCTCCCCAGGACTTTTTCCTTACTGATTTTTGACGGTAGCCATCCTAACAGCCTTGCGCTCATGCTGCTGTGTTTTAAGGACCTGCTTACATGTCCATCGACCACTGGACCATTGCACTAGGGCAAGATTCCTCAGCTCCTGCATGGAGGCTGCCACGGGGCTGCAAGTTTGTGGAAGGGGTCATCAATCCATGCCACCCCTACCCCGTCTGTCTCCATCACCTCTTCCCCCTCAGGCCTCTCCTCCCACTGCAGACAGCCGCTCCATTCCCTAGCATTTCCGGAGCCCGGGCTTGGCCTTCTCACTGCTTGAGCAAGCCGCAATTTGCTCTTCAAATTGTCAAACTGTTTACCAACAGCACATCTCCTTCACACTCTGCTGATCTGTAAAACCAGTTATTACCCAGAGTCTGTGCCCCCCTGATATTAGCAACGACCTAATAGGAAAACTGCCTACAGCCATAGCCCTGTGGCATCCAATCCCATCAGATCTCAGAAGCTAAGCAAGGTTGGGCCTGGTTAGTACTTGGATGGGAGATCACCTGGGAACACCAGATACTGTAGGCTTGGGAGAAGGACCTGGAAACCCCCTCCCAATCAATCCACCATTGAAAACCCTGTGAATAGCAGAGAAGCTCTGAAAATAGTGTTTCCCCTGTTGTACATAGGGTCACTATGAGTCAGATACTGACTCGACGGCACCTAACAACAACAATAGAAAAACTAGCACCCACGGCTCAGCGCACTTAATTACTCTTCTTTGTCCCTCCCCACGCCTGTCAGAGTCCAGCCTCGCCGTGCAGGGAGGTGGGAGGCTGCACCTAGGATTTGCAGGGAAGAGGCTTGGCTCCTTCCAGGAAGGCCAGGTTTTCCCCTGAAGGAAAATGCAGCTCATCATGTGGGGGTCCAATCTGTCCTTCGGATGGCGGCAAGGCCCGCCTACAGGTTAGCAGTCCTGAGGATCAGGCCTCTGGCCTGCCAGCCAATGGGAGGCAGCCACAAGTGTGGTCAGAATTCCAGCCAGCCAGACTGGGGTCAAAGCCTATCCCTGCCACTTCCTAGCTGTGCGACTGCAGGGCACTGCCTAGAGAGATGGTTCGCCCAGGGCCTATCTAGGCCCCTTGGAGGTCTGAGGCTTATTCCCTGGGAAATCACCTTTGCTCTACATCCAGGAACTCAGGGTTGTAGAGCTCCCAAAGATGGTGCTGGCAGCCAATCCCTCACCTCAGACCCCTCAACATCGATTGGCTGTTTCCAAACCACCAAATGGCTCCTGATTGGACCATTCGGGAACCATCCTTGATTGGCTACTTTTACAAAACCAAATTTGCATATCCCCTCTGATTGGCCAAGAGCCGTATGGGGTGACTGCCTCTGATTGGTCCCTGGCTAGCCCCTGGAGAGTATATAAGGGCGGTTCACAGAGCAGTCTGGGTCCATTCCATCTACTGGGACAGACAAAACAATAAAGAGCTGTTGGAGCAGAGCACTTGGAGTCGACATCTTCACTGGGAAGAAAGAAGCAAGGAGCCGCGGTGGGCATAAGCTTCTGAGCCTGCCGTTCTCAAGGCTTCCTAGAGCAGCTGTGGGCATCAGCCTCCTTTCTGGGTGGCACGGTTCTTGGGTGCTCGGCTCCCCCTCACCAGACAATGGGTCTTTGGCAGCTGGTTCCCGCTCACAGCTGGAGCGAGTCCAGTGGCAAGGTGACTGCCCCACATGTGACCCTGAACAAATTGCTTGGCCTCTCTAAGCTTCAATTTCCTTGTCTGTAAAACAGAGATAGCAGTCGCATCTCAGCCCATTTTGTGCTGCTGTGGCAACTACCTGAGACTGGGTAAGTTTAATAAAGAGAAATTTATTGGCTCACAGTTCTGGAGGCAGAGACACCCAAGATCAAGGCCTGACCTCTGTGAGGACCTGGTTGCTACAGCATCCTGTGGCAGAAGGTGGAAGGAAAGAGAGAAAGGGGACAGGGAGACTGAACTCACCCTTTGTATCAGCATTAATCCCACCCTGAGGGTAGAGCCCCAGTCATCTCCTAAAGGCCCCACCCATCAACACTGTTACCATGGCAATGGAGTGTCAGTAGGCATTTCTGAGACCAGGAGCATCCAGACCACTGCAGACAACGTGTGTCCTAGGGTTTCGTGAGGTCTAATGACAGAGGCCATGGAAACTTCTGCTGGAGCCCCTCATGGATAACTGACAAGGAGGCAGGTGCATTTGATTTGCATCCCAGCTCTGCCCAGAACCCCAGGTTGGCGCAGCAGCCCTAGGTTCTCTGTCTTTTGTCTGTAGATGGGGATGCCTGCCCTTGCAAATGGACAAGGAGCTCCTTAGTACTCCTGTGAGGTCATAAATGGTGCGCTGTTCTGAGGGATACCCAGCCTCCACACTTACCAAGAGTGGGTGGGTGCTTAGCGAGACTCAAACCTGCTCAGAAGCCCCAGAGTGAGGGTGGTGCAGCTGGGAGGGCCTGGTGGGTGTCAGGCCCCGAGGAACAGGTGAATTCTGTCTCTGGCTGAAGTGGCAACCGGGGGTGGGGGCTGTGCTGCTCAGTGTGGTGGTGGCTTGTAAACTGCTGCGAGGTGATGGCCCACAGAAGAGGTGGTCACAGGTTAGACCAAGGGTCACCCCATTGTCCATGGGGATAGCCTTCCACACTGCCAGGTCCTGTCCCCTGGCCAGAGGTGGTGGAGAGCAGCAGGGCTGGGCACTCACAGGAGGGGAAGCCTACAGCAGGTGCCGGGCTTTCACACCAGGAAACCCGGGGATCACTCCTCAGGGCTTTAGATAAAGGTAAAGACATTTCAGTCTAAAGAGGAGGCAGCCCAGACTGATGGCAACATGGAGGATAACTTGGGGTCTAAAAAGGGGATCCTGCCCCAGTTGGGAGGATGGAGGCCACTTCCTGGGGGAGGAACAACTTGGAAGGAAGAAAAAGATGACTAGCAGATTAGAACTGGGGTGGTCTGGGAGGGACATCGCACAGGCTGGCCAAGGAGGAGCACTTCATGAGCCAGCCTCAGCCCCACACTGTGTGGAAGCCTGTGGGGTGTGCACCTCCCAGTCTGGCCCGGATGTTCGGACGGGTGGCGGTGCCACACACACAGATACTAAACACAATTCATTCGGGACCCTCGAGTGAGGGGCGAGGACTCCTGTGGCCCTCGGGACACCAGCAGAGATGGGAGAAAGGAAAACCCTTGGGTGCTTTTGCCTTCCAGGGACAAACACCTGTGTTGGTGGTCTCGGTGGTCACGAGGAGAGAGTTCTTGCTTCATCGGTGATCAGATGGAGAGCGAGTTCTTTCCTTGTTGATGGTCGCAGCGGGGGGAGCATTCTTTCCTCACAGAAGGTCTGGGTGAAAGAGCGGGGAGAGCTGTTTCCTCATCCGTGGTCTGGGCAAAACCGGGGTCTTTCCTTGTTGGTGGTCGAAGGTCCGGGCGAAAAAGGAAAAAGTCGAGCTGCTGCAGTGCAGCTCCTTGTATAGCTCACCTACAGAATGGCCTGAGCCAATCAGCTTTGAGTCCAATTGTCCAATCAGGTTTGGGGGATTTGTGAAGTGTTTTGTACAAACATCCAACCAACTTACCTTCATTTTCCCTAGATTTAGCCGTTTTCCCCGTTTGGGGGTTTTTGCCAATTTCCTCCCAATTTCTCCCTACAGAAGCCCAGGTTCAGAGAGAAGCATGCAGGCCTGTCACCTGGTAGGTGGGTTGCAGGGTCCCACTGAAGTCCAGCTCCAGGTGACTGAGCCCCCCTCTGCCTCCGGGGAAGCAGCCCAGGCCCACACCAGACTGGGGCTGTGTGAGCTGAGGAGACCCAGAAGCCACAGGACCTGGTCCTGTGTGGCCCCGATGGAGCCAGGAGACTGGCCAGCCCCTCCCAGGAGAGCAGGGCTTACTGAACCCTGACAGGAACAGAGCGCCTGGGGCAGCCGGGGCAGGAGGGAGAGCCTCAGCCCTGTTCCACTCTGTGCTAGTGGCATCCGCTTATTTTCTGCTCCAGCTGCCATGGAGACCTGGGGCCAGGATTGCTCTGTTCCCTGACTGCAGGCTGCAGTGTGACGCCAGCCTGCCATTTGTCTGCAGAACAAGGGTTTGCAAGCATGCAGGCCTGGGAGATTCCAGAAGGTTCCTCTCCTCTGCATTTCCCGCCCCCCAATGGGCTCCTGGTGGGCCCCAGGCCCAGGAGTCAGGCTTCAAAGAAGGGCAGGTAGCAGTGGAGGGAGGGAGGGGCCGCCCCCACCCCCACCCAGGAGGCAGCTCTGGGAAAGCAGGCAGTGATTCACCACCCCAAACACACGCTATCATAAATAATGGAGCAGACTTGGACGCGGTGATTCAGCGTGGCAAAATTTAGAAAGGCCATTTAGTATTGGTGACAGAATTAGATGAGAGGCTTCCCTCCTTCCGGTGAAGAAGCAGGTGGGACAGGGCCAAGTGAGCCCCAGGCCCTCACCCCACACACACTAGCCAAGACCCTGCATCCCCACAGGCCCACCGTGGAAAGGCTAGGTCACCTAAGAAATCTCATCCTGTGGGGACAGCTGCAGGAAAGCCACTGGTCTCTGGGGAATGAGGAGCTAAAACCTAGAGGGCTTTGGACAGGCAGTGACACATTCTCTTCCTTGCAGGAATTTAAATAATTAAAATGATTTTTAATAAAAGCACTTTGAGATTGCATCCTAGAAAAAGTAAAGCAATCGATCCAAACTCACCAGAAATAAAAAGCAAAACGCTCACTCAAATGGCCCTATTCTCGTTTGCAGATTTCAGGCGCCACACTGAGGAGCCCCTGTCCCTTTGGACCTCCCTCCTGTACCTTGACTCCGAGCGCAGTTTTGGGGTCAAGCAAAAGGAGCCCCTCCCACCACAGCCCACCTGCCATCCCAAAGTCCTTCCAGCAAAAGAATCCTCAAAGGGGCCCAGAGTTTGGGGCTCTGAGAACCATAGCCTCCCCACCCTGCTTTTCTGAACTGCTTCCTGTCTCTCCACACCCCATCAGTCCATGCAGTAATAGTTGGAGTGGAGCAACGCCTACTCCCAGACTCACCCATCCTGCTAGGCTTAGTTTGCACTGTGAAATGAAACTATAAAAGAAATACCAGGGGCTGGGAATTAGTTCAGTTGGTAGAGCGCCACTCTGCAGTCTCTGAGGTCCCTGGTTCGATTCCCAGCACTGCAAAAATGGGAGAAAGACGTGGCAAGCTACTCCCAAGGCAATCCCAAAACAATCAGCCATTGAAAACCCTATGACGGTAGCTATTAGTCAGACATGACTTGATAGCACCTAACAACAACAACAACAAAAGAAATACCTACAGGCGGCAGAGGAAGGAGGATCCGGAGTTTGAGGCCAGCCTAGGCTACATAGGGAGTTCAAAGCCAGTCTGAGCTATCAGTGAAACCCTGTCTCAAAAACCCAAGGGCCAGGGGTGTAGCTCAGTTGGTACAGTGCTTGCCTGCCATGCACAGGGCCCTGGGCTGCATCTGTGCATCCACATAAGAACACATCTTCACTTTCTGTTGGAATTCATCCCTGGATCTCTCTGAACCAATAATGTGAGCTGTAACAGACTGTGGATTTCTCTGAACCAATTCCGTGAGCTATCACAGACACACATCCTTCTTTGTGGACAAATGTGTCTCAGATATGCCACATAAGGGCACCTGTCCTGGCAATTTACAGTGCATGTTAATATGCTAAAGGCCCTGAGAAGTTCTGCTATAAGGAAACGTGCTTGGCCTTCATGTTTCGTGAACTTAACTGGCCAAGGAATCTTTTTTTATTATTATTATTGTTAAGACCTATTACCATTTAGAGACACACACATGCCACAAAACACCCTTGATATGCTCCTGTGTAGATAATGAAAGTCCCACGTTTGGACTTGTCTCCAGAGGACTTTCCCAGAGGCCCTGGCTGGAGGTGTTTTTGTTGTTGGGTGCAGTCGAGTCCAACTCATAACGACCCTATGTACAGCAGATAAACACTTCCCTATTCTATGCCAGGTACACAATCTTATTTATGTTTAAGCCCATTGTTGTAGACACTGTGTCAACCCATTTGGTGGAGGGTTTTCCTTTCTTTCATTGACCTGCCACCCTCCCAAACATGATGTCTTTCTCCAGGCATTGATCTCTCCTGACTACATATCTGAAATATGTAAGACGCAGTACAGTCATTTTTGCTTCCAAGGAACACTCTAGTTGCACTTCTAGGACAGATCTGTTGGTCCTACCAGACAAAGATTGCAGTTTAGCTCAGTTGATAGAGCGCTTCTCTGTGCACTCTGAGGCCCTGGGTTCGATCCCAGCACTGCAAAACACAGAAGGACCTGGCAGCCCACTCCTGAAACAATCCCCAAACAATCAACCATTGAAAACCCTATGACTAACAGAGAAGCACTGACATAGTGCTGGGCACAGCACAGTGTCAGGGAGTGTGTGTTCTGTGGTACATAGGGTCGCTATGAGTTGGACCCAACAAAAACAACAGCAGGTGAAGAAAGGAAAGCTCAAAGAAGTCACTTCGCTCCAATAGCACAGAACATCTTAGAGAATTCAACAGAGGTCTCAATTACGCACCTCATTGGCCAAGCAGAGCAAAACTGCTCTCCAGCTCAGACAGCTGGTGGAAACGTCTTGCCTATCAGTCTGTGCCTGTCGTGTTCTCTCCTCCTCAGTCCCCCGTGAGGTCTCCTCCCTCCCAGACTTCTGATGTCTCTGGAGCATAACAACCCACAGGCGTGGAAGGGCCCCGATTTGTCATGGCCAGGGCATCTCTTTCCGCTTGGATCTGGCTATAGTTGGATCTGGAATGTGACCCAAAAGCTTGTGTGGTCAAGGCGTGGGCCCCAGCATGGCTCTATTGGCAGGTGGTGGAACCTTCCAGAGCTTGAGGCTAGCCAGGCACGGTGGCGCACACCTGTAATCCCAGCGGCTCAGGAGGTGGAGGAGGGAGGATCACAAGTTCGAGTCTAGAGGCAGTCTGCGTAACTTAGTGAGACCCTGTCTCAAAAAAAGTTTAAAAAAATGGGCTGAGAGTGCGGGCGCTGCTCAGTGGTCCAGCACTTGCAGAACATGCAAGCACGAGGCTCTGGGTTCAACCCCCAGTACTGCAAAAAAAAAAAAAAAAGTTGAGGCCGGTGGGAGGTCATAAGCCATTTGAGGCATGCCCTCACAGGGGACACTAGGACCCCAGTCTTTTCCTCTTCTTCTCTCCTTCAGGTCCTGGCCACAAGGTAAGCAACTTTGTCCCCTGCCAAAAAGCAATGGGGCCAACCAACCATGGACTGAAATCTTTAAAACTGTGAGCCCAAGTAGTTTTTTTTCTTTTCTTGTTGTTGTTTGGTGCAGTTGAGTTGGACCAACTCCTAGCAACCCTATGTATAACAGAATGAAATACTCCCTGACACTGTGCCATGCCCAGCACAGTGTCAGTACTTCTCTGCTATTCATAGGGTTTTCAATGGTTGATTGTTTGGGGATTGTTTCAGGAGTGGGCTGCTGGGTCCTTCTCCAATTCTTTTGTGGAACCGGGGATCAAACTCAGGGCATCAGAGCTGCAGAGCAGCACTTTACCAACTAAGCTAAACTCCAGCTCTTTTTCTCTTTAGAAGGTGATTATCTCAGGTGTTTGTAACCATAATGGAAAGCTGACTAATACAGGTCCCAAGCAGAAAGTGTGTCTTCCTGCCAGGAAGGCTTAGAAACAGCCTTCCCGACCCTGAGGCAAGGAGATCACAGAGAACCAGCCCTGCCTCGGGGCTCTGGGATGGGCTACAGCCAGAGACAAGGGCTCAGAACTTCCTGGGCTGAGAGATAAGACCCTGGATTACAGGCAACGTGTCCTGGCACACTTGGACTGGACCAGAATTCTGCCTCCAGCCACCCTAGCCATATTAGTTACTTTTCTCCTTGCTGTGCCTAAAATAACTGGCAGAACAACTTGAGAGAGGCTGGATTTATTTCACTCGTGGCTTTGGAGAGCCCAGTCCATGGTGGCAGGCAGAGTGTGCTGGAGCAGAGCGAAGCAGAGAAGTTTACATCAAGGCTGAGAGAATGAAGAGAGAAGGGGATACGCCCCCGCTCCCCACCTTCTCCCTTCTTCCTTCTGGGCCTCCAGCCCCTGGGGTGGTGCTACTCACATTCAGGTTGGCTCTCCCAACAGCCTAACAGACACACCCAGCAGTGTGCCCCACCCATCCTCTTTTGTTGTTGTTGTTGTTAGGTGCCGTCAAGTCGGTATCCGACCCATAGAGACCCTCATAAGGTTTTCAATGGCTGACTGTTTCTGGATTGCCTTGGGAGTGGATTGCCAGGTCCTTCTCCCATTTTTGCGGAGCTGGGAATTGAACTCAGGACCTCAGAGACTACAGAGCAGCACTCCACCAACTGAGCTAAATCCCAGCCCAAATGTAAACTCCATGTTGTTGTTGTTGTTAGGTGCCATCAAGTCAGGATCCGACTCATAGCGACCCTCATAGGGTTTTCAATGGCTGACTGTTTCAGGATTGCCTTGGAAGTGGATTGCCAGGTCCTTCTCCCATTTTTGCAGTGCTGGGAATTGAACTCTGGACCTCAGAGACTGTAGCACAGTGCTCTACCAACTGAGCTAAATCCCAGCCTACCCATCCTCTAGATGATTCTAAACCCAGCCAAGTTGCCAATGAAGATTAACCATCACATTGGCCAAGGATGTTCACCAGCTCCCAAGACTAGAGGAGGCAGGATGTACCAGGGCCTGGCTTCCCACCCATCATGGGCACACAGGGCTCCTCCATATAGTGCTCAGCTCACGGGCAGAATTCCCAAGAGGTACTGCCTCCTAGTCCTGCTCTCTCTCTCTTGGCAACCCTACCCTGAAGGGAACAGGAATTGGTGCCTGTCTCTTCCAGGCCACCAGCTCTAGTGGCCCTCTGAACCCTGCCATCCTGGGCCCCAGACTTTAGAAGGCTCTGGGCCTCCTCCAGCTGTGCAGAGCCAAGAGGTCGACCCACTCTGAGCCCTCCCACCTCCTGACCACATGGGCACCCAGGGACTAGGGACCCCGTGCCCACCTCTTCCAGATGCCTCTACAGGGAGGGCAGGGAGCAGAGCCTTGAGACATAGCTGGGAGGCCACCTGTGGGAGCTCCTGGAAGGGCTGAGGCTGCGCTGGTTTTCAAAACCAGAATGTGTAGTGGACTCTGTCACTCATGGGATCATTGGGAGTCTGACTTTATGTGCAAATGTACATAGCATTTAGCAGGATCCAAACTGTGAAGTAGGATACTTTTGTTTAAAAAGTACAGAGGGAAGTTCTACTCAACGAATTTTCACAAAGTGAGCCCTCGTGGTACCCGCCCCCCAGATCAACACATAGAAAAGTATCTCTAACAGATGCCAGCCAGAGCTCCTCTCTGCGGAGCTCCCCACTTTCTAGGTGTTATGGTTTGGACATAAAATGGCTCCAAAGGCTCATGGGCTGAGGAGTTGGCCCCTAGCTGGTGGTGCTATTGAGAGGACACTGGATCGATCCTGAAGGCACTAATTCATAGCTGAAAGGACCATGAGGAGGCAGGGCTTGGTTGGAGGAAGTAGGTCACTGGGTGCTTGTTATTGAAGGGTATATCGTGTCCCTGGCCCCTTCCTGCCTCTCTCTGCTTCCTTGCTGCCATGGAGTGAGCAGCTCTCCTCTCCCATGCCCTTCCGCCATGATGTTTCTGCCTTATCTCACTGTGGAGCCAAGGCTGGCCTGGAACTCATTGTGCAGAATAGGCTGGCCTTGAACTTGAGTGGATCCTCCTGCCTCAGCCTCCTGAGTGCTTGCATGAGATGCATGTACCACCACACCAGGCATAGTTTTATCTGTTTTGAACTTGAGCCCATGGTTTGTTCTCATAGCTGTGAGATGTTCTATTCCATGAAGGTACCATGGTTTATTTTACCTATTCTGCCATTGGTGAGCACTGGGGAGACTCCCCACCAGGCTATGAGTAATTGCTATGAACATTCTAATGTAGGTATTTTGGTGAACTTACATATGTATTTGTGAGTTAAATATACACCCAGGAGCAGTATTGCTGCATCATGGGGGAAACTTATATCCCCTTTGAAGGGGATAACCTTCCAAGACCCACTCCCAGACTTACGTACACCAGCTAGGTCCCACCTCCCAAGTTCCACAGCCTCCCAAAACAGTGTCACCCTCTAGGGACCAAGGATTCAAAGGTGAGCCTTCCTGGACACTTTTATGTTCAAATCATAACAGAATCTCTTTTTAATTTTAGCCATTCTAGTGTACGTGCAGTAGTATCTCACTGTGGCTTTAATGTCTACTTCCCAGGGACCAACAGCGTACTCTCAAACAATTATTGGCCATTTGCTGTCCTCTTCTGTAAAGTACCTGTTCAGATCTGGGCCCTAATTCTATTGGGTTGTCTAAATTCTTACTGAGTTGGAGTCCTTTGTGAGTTAAATATACACCCAGGAGCAGTATTGCTGCATCATGGGGGAAACTTATATCCCCTTTGAAGGGGATAACCTTCCAAGACCTTCTGATTTCAAGTCTTAGGACTAATGTATGTATGGCAAATTTCTCCTTCCCCTCTGTGGTTTGACTTTTCACCCTCTTAGGCCCTGGGTTTGAACCCTAGCACTGCAAAAATGGGAAAAGGACCTGACAGCCTTTGAGACAATCCCAAAACAATCAGCCATTGAAAACCTTACGAATAACAAAGAAGCACTGACATAGCGCTGGGCATGGCACAGTGTCAGGGAGTGTTTCATTCTGTTGTTCATATGGTCTCTATGAGTAGGACCCGACTCGACGGCACCTAACAACAACAACAACAACAACAATGCTGTCTTTTGTTGAACAGACATTCTCAATTTTAATGTAGTCCAATTTATCATTGTTTCTTTCATGCTCATGTTTTTTGGATTCTAAGAGATATTTGTCTACCCAAAGGTCATGAAGATAATCTGTTTCTTTATGAAATGTTATTGTTTTGCTCTGAAAATTTATATCTAGAGTACATCTGGAATTAGCTTTTATATACAGCATGAGGCAGGGATTGAAACTAATATTACACATGATCATCTGTCTCAGACAACGCCAGCTACTATGACAAAACACTGGGCAGCTCAAACAATGGAAATTTATTTCTCTTAGCTCTGGAGGCTGAAAGTCCAAGGCCAAGGTGCGGGCAGATCTGGTTTCTGGTGTGGGTTCTTACGGTTTGAATGTGAAATGTCCCCCACAAGCTCATGTTTTAAACATTTTAAACGCTTGTCCCCAGCCTGGGCTGGGATTTAGCTCAGTTGGTAGAGCACTGCGCTGCAGTCTCTGAGGTCCCGTGTTCAATTCCCAGCACTGCAAAAATGGGAGAAGGGCCTGGCAACCCACTCCCAAGGCAATCCCGAAACAGTCAGCCATTGAAAACCCTATGAGGGTTGCTATGAGTCAGATACCGACTCGACGGCACCTAACAACAACAACATCCCCAGCCTGTAGTGCTATTTTGGGAGGCGGGGCCTGGCTGGAGGAAGTAGGTCACTGGGGGCGTGCCTTTGAAGATCAAACCTGCTTCCCGGGCCCTCTTCCTCTCTCTGCTCCCTGCCCGCCACAAGATGAGTAACCTCTGCCACATGCTCCCGCCGCCATGATGTTCTGCCTCTCCATGGGCTCAGAATCAACAAAGCCAGGAATTGCAGTCTGAAACCATGAGCTAAAACAAATCTTTCCCCACTCACAATGTTTGTTTCAGGTATTTGGTAACAGCAATACGGTCAGGCTCACCCATGGCTCTCCCTGGTTTGCAGACAGCCCTCTTCTTACTGTGTCCTCATGAGGCAGAGAGAGACAGCTGGAATTTCCTCTTTTTTTTTTTATTAGAAATTTTTAATGTACATCATAATGTGATTCATTTTGACATGCTTTTCATTGTGACATTTTCATATATGCATTTTGATAAACATTATTCATATAAGTTACTCCTTACCCTCTCCTATGCTTCCCCCCCCACCCTTCCCATCTAAGTTTCCCATCTAAGTCTTCTCTATCTTTTACTATGTAGTATTTTTCTATGTTTCCTTGGGTTCCAGCTCTATTTAAGATAGAAACTTTTCCTGTAATGGTCTTTGTTTTTATCTTGTTAGAACAATTACATGCGATTTCTAGTCCATTTATATTGACATCATTCTTATCTTCCCCCCCTTTTATTATGATCCGACCTTTGAATAGGATTTTTCCTTCTTGTAATTTTGAATCAGCTCCCTCATATGAGTGAGAACATGTGTTGCTTCTCTTTCTGAGCTCGTGTTCGTTCACTCAAAATAATTTTCTCTAGGAATTTCCTCCTTTTACATGGGCATGAATGCTATCATGCGGCTCCATCCTCAAGACCTCATCACCCCTGAAGACCCGGCCTCCTCACACCATCACTGGGGAGTTAGTTGCCAAAATCAGATTTTTTATCCCATATGTGTTGGGTTTCTTAGGCATAAATATTCTGAAACAACCATGAAAACCTACGAGCATTTCATCAACAGTGATCTATTCTCCTAATGTGTTGTTGTTGTTGTTGTTAGGTGCCGTCGAGTTGTGTCCGACTCATAGTGACCCTCATAGGGTTTTCAATGGCAGATTGTTTCGGGATTGCCTTGGGAGTGGGTTGCGACATCCTTCTCTCATTTTTGCAGTGCTGGGAATTGAACTTGGGACTTCAGAGACTACAGAGCGGCACTCTACCAACTGAGCTAAATCCCACCCCTCCTAATGTGTAGTTGCTCTAAAAGATTTCCACAAGCTTTTCAAAACCCCAAATTATAGGTGCTCCTGGATCATTTTGATGCCTTTGTTACCTGGTTCCAGAACTACTGAAAGAAAGACATGTAAGTTCAATGTTCTTTTCAGTGACATTGTTGTTGTTGTTGTTAGGTGCCATTGAGTAGGTATCTGACTCATAGTGACCCTCATAGGGTTTTCATTGGCTGACTATTTCGGGATTGCCTTGGGAGTGGATTGCCAGGTCCTTCTCCCATTTTTGCGGTGGTGGGAATTGAACTCGGGACCTCAGAGACTGCAGCGCAGCGCTCTACCAACTGAGCTAAATCCCAGACCATTTCAGCGACATAGTGGAATGAAAAAGATCTGTATCCATCCCATCTGTAGCAAATATTGCAGAATTCAGGGAGACACAGTGCCCTGTCCACATGAGCCCACTCTGAGGGCTCTTGTCACCCCAGTTTCCCACCTTCCAGGGCCCTCTGGACCTTGTGGCTTCTCTTTCCTCCACTTGGGGAGAAGAGGTGATGAGTGCAGCTGGAAAGCACAGGCTTGTAGCCAATCTGCTGCAGTGGGGCTCTGGGTACATGACTTAACACTTAACTGGTGACGAATGGGTCTAACAGACCTGAATAATGTATTTGCTTTTGCCTTGTACACACTAATTCTGTGCAAGCGCTCATCTCTTCAGTACTTGGGTACTGGTGTGTGTGATTGTGATTCTCTAAGTGGTACAAGGTACCTAACATCATAAAGTTGTTGTTGTTGTCAGGTGCCATCGAGTCATGTCTGACTCATAGCAACCCTCATAGGGTTTTCAATGGCTGACTGTTTTGGGATTGCCTAGGGAGTGGGTTGCCATGTCCTTCTCCCATTTTGCGGTGCTGGGAATTGAACTCAGGACCTCAGAGACTGCAGCGCAGCACTCTACCAACTGAGCTAAATCCCAGCCCCCACATCATAAAGTACATTAGGTTTTTAAAAAATTACTATCCCTCTATTTTTATGCAATATTATAATTTTTTTTTTTTTTTGCGGTACTGGGGGTTGAACCCAGGGCCTTGTGCTTGCATGCTCTGCAAGTGCTGGACCACTGAGCTGCATCCCCAGTCCAGTTTTTTTTTTTTTTTTACTTTTTGAGACAGGGTCTCGCTAAGTGACGCAGACTGCCTATGGTCTCAAACTTGCGATCCTCCTGTCTCCGTCTCCCCAGCCGCTGAGATTACAGGCATGCACCACCACACCCGGATAATATTATAATTCTTATAGCAATCATTGAAAAAAATGTCATCATAGCTGGGAATGGTGGCTCATGCCTGTAATCTCAACAACTTGGGAGGCAGAGGTAAGAGGATCACAAGTTTGAAGCCAGAGGCTGCCTGTGAAACTTAGGGAGACTCTGTCTCAAAGTAAAAAGTAAAAAGTGGGTTAGGGGCATGGCTCAGTGGTAAAGCACCCGCAAAAGCAGGCATGAAGCCCTGGGTTCAATCCCCTCGTCCTGGAAAAAAGGGGAAAAAATGCCATCCAAACAATTTCCTATGTCTATGAATCCTGATGATCTTTGATTTTCAGAGTTTGCCTAACAAATTTCAAATGAATTAGACGGAAAAGATGAAGATGCGGGTGACATGGGTGATCTTGATAATTATCGACAGTGAATCTCACAATATGGATACTGATTAAGAAGAAGCAGGAGAAAGAGCAGTGAGGGAAGAGAAAAGAGAAGGTAAAGAAAGACGGGGAGAAGGAGAAGTAGAAGAAATAGAAGAAGGAGAAGCAGACAGAGAAGGAGAAGTTTATGAAGAATCTTCAACAGCAGGCACTGAAAGTAATGAGAAAAAGTATTTTTATGGGAAAAATTGGCTCAAATGATCTAAAGCAGAAAGAACTAGGTCAAGAAGAGTTTCTGCCATTAATCAGTTGACAATAAAACTACCAG
>VMDO01001295.1:137500-217847 GCA_007922755.1 Pedetes capensis
AGATCCAGGGAGACTGGTGCGGCAGCACAGCAGGCGCAGGAGCCGGGGTGAAGAGGAGGCCTGGGGAGATTCAGGAAGCAGGTGTCGGGACCCAGACAAGACTGGACATGGGCAGTGTGAGGGGGGGGTCACGTTGGTTTCAGTGATTGTGGCTGTCTTGTCGGAGTCACGCACTGAGCAGACACTCCAGGAGGTGGCTGGCTGGGAGGGCAGGGATGAGGTCCAGGAATACACAGTGGGGGCAGGCATCGGGACCTGCCTTCTGAATCATTCTCCTTTTCCTTGAAGTCCTTTTATTTTTGCAACCGGTTTGCCACAAGTGCCCTCCATTTGTGCTTATCTGAAAATGCCTTTCTTCATGTTCTCCTCGAAGAATATGAGAGGGCATCCAAAAACTTTATTTATACAAAGTCTTGTATTTATTTTTGCATGTTCAATCTTCCGTCACCTCCAAAGTACTATCTCTTTGATGCCATATCCCTTGTTGTTGTTGTTGTTAGGTGCCTGGAGTCGGTATCCGACTCATAGCGACCCTCATAGGGTTTTCAATGTCTGACTTCCGGGATTGCCTTGGGAGTGGATTGCCAGGTCCTTCTCCCATTTTTGTGGTGCTGGGAACTGAACTCGGGACCTCAGAGACTACAGCGCAGTGTTCTGCCAACTGAGCTAAATCCCAGCCCTGCCATATCCCTATCGAGATTTTTTTCCAATACTCAACACAGGTTTTAACTTTTTGATTTTTGTTTTGTTTTGTTTTGTTGTTTTGCGGTTGTTGTTGTTGTTAGGTGCCGTCGAGTCGGTATCCGACTCATAGCGACCCTCACAGGGTTTTCAGTGGCTGAGTGCTTCGGGATTGCCTTGGGAGTGGATTGCCAGACCCTTCTCCCATTTGTGCGGTGCTGGGAATCGAACTCGGGACCTCAGACACTGCAGCGCAGCGCTCTACCCACTGAGCTAAATCCCAGCCCTGTTTTGCGGTACTGGGGGTTGAACCCAGGGCCTCACACCTGCATGCTTTGCAAGTGCTGGACAACTGAGCTGCGCCTCCAGCCCATTTTTTTTTACTTTTTGAGACAGGGTCTCGCTAAGTTACACAGACTGCCTCTGGTCTCAAAGTTGCAATCCTCCTGCCTCCGCCTCCCCAGCCGTTGGGATTACAGGCGTGCGCCGCTGCGCCCAGTGCTTCAAAACAGGTTTTGAGTGCATCAACCTTGCTACCTTTTAGTGCTCCTATCAGTTTTTGTTTCACCTCCTCCACATCGGCAAAATGTTTCCCTTTGAGGACTTTTCTCATGGAGCCGGGGGTGGTCACATGCAAGGTCAGGTGAATAGCAAGGGTGGGCCACAAGAGTCATGCCGTTGTTGGCCAAACAATTGCTGGACACTCTGTGAGGTGCGGGCAGGTGCATTGTCATGGCAGAAGAAACTGCCATCTGTTTCTTCCCAGCCACAACCTGGGATGTTTCTTCCACAATCCTGACGCAACCCTCTCAAAACTTTCAGACACTAAAAACTTTGGTTGACGGTTTGACCCAGAGGGACAAATTCCAAGTCCACAGTACCTCTCACATCAAAGAAAATGATGGTCGTTGTTTTCATGATCATTTCTGTTCTGTTCTGTTTTGTTTTGTTTTTTGCTGGGGGGTCCTTGATGGACTTAGGATTCCCGGCTGACATTAATTTCCTCTCTGCACCGTGTCTCCACCTGTTGCTATGGAGAAGTCAGGCATCAGTCTGTCTAACACTCATCCTCCCAAAGGTCAGCTGTCCTGTGCCAGCCACTTGATCGACTGTGGATTTCTGTCTGTTTATTCTCACCAGGAATTGCTATGGTTCTAAAATGGAGACCTCCTTTGAAAAATGCTTTCCTCCCTCCCCCATTCTCTCTATTTTCTCCTTCTGGAGTTCTGGTGACACATACATTATACCTTCACACTCTACCCCTGTCTATTTGCCTCTCTTTTATATTTTTAATGGATGTCTCTGAACCACATTAAGTTGTTGTTGTTGCTGTTGTTGTTAGGTGCCGTCGAGTTGGTATCCAACTCATAGTGACCCTCATAGGGTTTTCAATGGCTGACTGTTTTGGGATTGCCTTGGGAGTGGATTGCCAGGTCCTTCTCCCATTTTTGCGGTGGTGGGAATTGAACTCGGGACCTCAGAGACTGCAGCGCAGTGCTCTACCAACTGAGCTAAATCCCAGCCCACGAACCACATTATAGCTCTCTTCATATTTCTTTTAGAGCTGAGTGATATTCCAAGTGATATACTCCAGGTTTACTCTTTCACATATTAGTAAAAATTGGGATTTTTATAATCTTTAGTCATGGCCAATTAACCTGTTACGGAAAATCTTATTCACATTTTTTTATGTGGAGATACATTTCCATTTCTTGTGGATAAATAGCTAGGAGAATTTTTAGGCCGTCAGTGAGCTGTGTATTTAACTTTATAAAATCGTCTCTAGCTGTCGTTTCTTTCTCATCCCACAATTCTGCTTTAAATCTTTGTCAAATAGCCAAAATGCACATCCCGAAAATGAACGGTCAGAACGCCAGGCTCCCTTTTCAGGGTTAAAGTTGCTGCTTTCCCTGAGTGAGCTGGCCTGAGTAGCTGGAAATGATGAGCAAAGTCTGAGTTCTTCCCAACATGCTGTTCAGAGCTGGGAAAGAAAGGTTAACAGACCATATGAAGGACCATGACTGAAGATACCATGAACCCCATTGGGCATTTACGTCTCATGGTTTCGACTCTTTTTATTTATTTTTATTTATTTTTATTATTTCTTAATTTTTTAATTTTTAATTTTTTTTGCAGTACTGGGGGTTGAACCCAGGGCCTCATGCCTGCATGCTTTGCAAATGCTGGACCACTGAGCTGTGTGCCTAGTCCATATCTTTGACTGTTTGAGACAGGGTCTTACTAAGTTACGCAGACTGCCTCTGGTCTCGAACTTGCGATCCTCCTGCCTCCGCCTCCCGCCGCTGGGATTACAGGCGTGCGCCACCACGCCAGGTGCTCCATGGTTTGGACTCTTGTGTGGCTATCGAGACCAAGCTGCTCCTTGTAGCTCAGGCCTTGCTCCTTGCTCTGTGCATACTTCACGCCTTCTCCCCACCCCTCCTGGTCTCCGACCCTTGGCTCCCAGACTCAGGGTGAAGCAGACAGACTCAGAAGACCAGGCAAGGACACAGAAGACCCAGGGAGGGGGTTGAATAGGGAAGTTCACTGGGCTCGCTTCTGGCCACTAGATCTGGCTTTGTTCATACCCTGACTTGCCCAGGTCCTGTGCCCCCTAGGAACTGTGCCTCTGGCTCCTAGAGGACCCCATTGGGCCCACCTCCGGTCAACACCTGGTTTGGTCTTGGCAATACCTGTTGACAGTGACATGTCTGGGTTTCCAGTGCCTTGGAGGAGGGAAGTGACTTGGCTTCCAGCCTCAGGCTGTGTATCTGCTCAGGACAGCTGACAGTGAGAGTTGCTGTTGTTGTTAGGTGCCGTCGAGTCATCGAGTCGGTATCCAACTCATAGCAACCCTCATAGGGTTTTCAATGGCAGATTGTTTCGGGATTGCCTTGGGAGTGGGCCACGTCCTTCTCCCGGTTTTGCGATGCTGGGAGTCAAACTCGGGACCTCAGAGACTGCAGAGCAGCGCTCTACCAACTGAGCTAACAGCGAAGGTTGTTGTTGTTGTTGTTGTTGTTGTTAGGTGCTGTCGAGTCGGTATCCGACTCATAGCGACCCTCATAGGGTTTTCAATGGCTGAGTGCTTCGGGATTGCCTTGGGAGTGGATTGCCAGGCCCTTCTCCCATTTTTGTGGTGCTGGGAATTGAACTCAGGTCCTTAGAGACTGCAGCACAGCGCTCTACCCACTGAGCTAAATCCCAGCCCCCAACAGCGAGGGTAGCAATGGGTAATTAAATACATTAGTCAGTGTAGGCATACTCACCAAAGCCAGGCAGAACCAATGGGGAGCAAGCCATTAGCATCCTGTCCCCAGTGGCCTTGTCTGTTCCCGGGGCTGGCGGCTCCTCGGTGCACAAGCCAGGGCTGGCCAGGAGACAGCCAGCAACTGCTTGCAGAAGCCCTGCCGGCTGCTCAGGTGGGTTCCGCCAGAGCCCCTAATCACCAGCCAGTGGACTGGGGACACTGCGCACTGGCCTCTCGCCTCATCCCTCCCTGTCTTCTCACACACTCCCTCTACCTGGAGTTTCCTTCCCTGAGCTCTTCACCCACTGGTGCCTTTTACCCTTTACCCCTCCACAGGCATCACCTCCTCCAGGAAGCCCCCCTGGCCTCCTGAGCCAGACAGTGGTTCTCTTCTGGGCTCCCACACCCAGTCTCTACTACAGGCAGGGCTCTGGCTACAGAGCAGGAGGCCAGGCCCCAGGTAAAAGGCATCCACCTTCTACATCTCGTAGGGCTCTTGGGGTGCAAGCAACAGAACCCGCTCTGGGTACTTTTAGGGGGAAAGGAAGGTGTTGGAAGGCGAAAGATGCTCAGAGCATCATCGGAAGAATGTGGCAGCCTGAGTGTGGCTCAGAGCCCGAGTATTCCAGGCAGTGCCAAGGATCCAGGTACCAGGCAGGGATAGAAGTCCTCAGGAGGCACGCAGGGAGGGAGACCCACCCACCACTGAGAGTCTGTGTCATCAACCAAGGCCCAGGACTCAGCCTCCCGGGAGCAAGAGCCTGAGCCGTCCAACATGGCCACGGACCCAACCCCGCAGCCAAGGAGGAGCAGGGCACCATGCCTGATAATAGGTGATAATCTTTCCAACGCTCACTAGCAATCTGGGTGCAGATGCCAGTATCATTGCTCACTTTATGGTTGCGGAGGCTGAGGCATGACGAGGTTCAGTGCCTTGCAGGAGGTTTTACCATCGGAGGCTGGAAATCAGCAAAGAGAGCCACCAGCCCTCCTCTAAGCCCGGCTGCCCCCAGAGTCCCATAACAAGCACACTGGCTCTGAGGGAGGGAGGGCATGGCTAGCAATCAGCTCTGCTTTCTGGTGCGTTATTGCTTCCTCAGGCAGGTGTGGGCAGGTGCGTGGCCCGTCATGATGGATGGCTGGTATTTCCAGGGGTGAAGAAGGGTTGGCGCACCTGTCATGGCTGAGGAAATTCCTTCCTTCCCGCCAGCCTGCTGGCTGAGCTCCAACCTGAAAGGTCCTGTGTTCTCCTTCCAGTATCTGCAGCTACAGCCAAAGGGTTGGATGGAAAAGACGAGATGGGAAATCCAGGCTGTTCGGGACAGGAGCAGAGGGAAACTGGCAGCTCTAGAAACAAAGCTGGGGAAATATGGCGGGAGCTGGCTCTGGGGCTGGGTCTCCTCCCGCAAACTCAGCTCTCTGGGCCCCACTCCGGTCTTTCCAGGGTTCGAATGCCCAGGTTACCATAAACACGGAAGAGCTTTGGGAAGACATGAGTTGACAGGGGAAAGATCAGAAGTCAAGAACGGCCAGCTCCTGGACTGCAGCATGGCCCTTGGGGGATAAATGGCATGCGTGTCACCAAAGGGCAGGTCCTGAGGCAGGAAGTGAGCCCTGTCTGCTCCCCTGGGCTGTGTCGTTCTTTTTTTTTTTTTTTTTTTTTTTTTTGCAGTACTAGGGGTTGAACCCAGGGCCTCACACTTGCATGCTCTGCAAGTGCTGGACCACTGAGCTGCACCCTCAGCCCATTTTTCTTACTTTTTTTGAGACAGGGTCTCGCTAAATTATGCAGACCGCCTCTGGTCTTGAACTTGCGATTCTCCTACCTCTGCCTCCCAAGCCACTGGGATTACAGGCGTGCACCACCACGCCTGGCTCCAGAACCAGAATTGTTATGGTTCAGAGGCTGAGCAAGAGTCACAGAGGCTGGGGTATGTGAAGGCAGACAGACCCCTCCTACCGCCCCAGCACAGCCATTCTGGTCCTCATCCACCCTCAGCTCCAACCAACTTCTCCCCCTATCTTCGTTGGCCCCATTCCCATCTGTCCTCCAGGCTCTGGCTGGAGAGCATTTGTTGGGATTGTATTGACTCTATAGATCACTCTGGAAAGAACTGACATCTTAGAAATACTGAGTTTTCCAATTCAAGGGCACAAGTTCTCCATTTATTTAGGTTACCTTTAATTTCCTTATCTGCATGGTATAGTTTTCAGCTACAGACATTTTGTTAGATTTATACCTAAGTATTTCGTATTTTGAGACGCTGTTGTAGTTTGATTCAAATTTTAATCATTCTTTGCTTGTTGTTGTTAGGTGTCCTTGAATCGAGTCTGATTCATAGCAACCCTATGTACAACAGAAGGAAACACTGCCTGATCTTTTTTATGTTTAAGCACATTGTGGCAGTTGCTGTGTCAATCCATCTAGTTGAGGGTCTTACTTTTTTGTTGTTGACCTGCCACTCTCCCAAACATGATGTCCTTTTCCAGGGATTGGTCCCTCCTGACATGTCCAAAATATGTCAGATACAGTCTAGCCATCCTAGCTTCTAAGGAGCACTCTGGTTGCACTTCTTGTAGGACACATCTGTTGGTTCTTTTTGCAGTCCATGGTATATTCAACATTTCTCTCCAGCACGATAATTCAAAAGCATCAATTCTTCTCCTGTCTCCCTTATTCCCCGTCCAGCTTTCACAATGATATGATGCAATTGAAAATACCATGGCATGAGTCAGGCGCACCTTCATCTTCAATGTGACAGCTTTACTTTTTAACACCTTAAAGAGGTTTTTGGCAATAGCTTTTCCCAGTGCAATGCGTCTTTTGATTTCTTAACTGCTGCTTCCGTGGGTGTTGATTGTAGAACCAAGTAAAGCAAAGTCTTGGACAGCCTCCATCTTTTCCAGAAATATAAAATTTCAAGTTTTAAACTCATTACTGATTCATAAAAATTTCCAAAGATGCCACAAGGAGATCCCATGTGTCCTTCATACAATTTCCCCTAACAACTGCAGCTTGCATAAATATAGTCCAATATCAAAACTAGAAACCTGACATTGGAACCAAGCGCTGTGGCACATGCCTATAATCCCAGCAACTTGGAAGGCTGAGGCAGGAGGATCACAGGTTCGAGGACAGAGGCAGCCTGTGAAACTTGGTGAGATCCTGGCTCGAAATAAAAATACAAAAGGGGCTCCTCCTGCAATGTCCCCCTGAACCCTTGCTCATCCACCCTTCCCCTTCTCCCACATCCAACTCCTTGCCTCCAAAGCCCACCCATCCTTCTAGGACCACCTGACTGCGCCTCCTCCATGAAGACCTCCTCTACCTCACAGCTAGGCCACTCCTCATCCCCCTCCAAACTTACCTGTCATCTGACCGCCATCCCACATGTGGCAGCTATTTCAATTGTGCCATCATACCCAGTAGGCTCCCTGGGAGCTCACACAATCTCTCGTCCTTCTGTGTAGACCCCGCCATTGGGACACCAGCCTCAGAAGCAGAAGGAGTAGAAATCAATTGTCGATTGAAACAGTAACCACAACATCCCCCCTTGCAAGGGTCTTGGTGGACCCCGTGCCTCAAAGACATCAGCTCTAAATCCACAGATGGTAGTATCAGGAGCAAGATGAGTCTCCTTGAACCAATGATCCTCCTGCCTCCACCTCCTGAGTCCCCGGGATTACAGGCACGCGCCACTGCACCCAGCTATAACAGCAAGCAGGAGGCCCTGGGTCCAACCCCCAGTACCACAAAAGAAAAACAAACAAACAAAAAAAAATCTCTTTTTAACAAGGGACTGCAAATGCCCCTCCAGCAGTGACGACTATAGCAACTTCCTGGGACTTAGCGAGACCCTGTCTCAAAAAGTAAAAAAAAAAAAGGGGGGGGGGACTGGGGGTGCAGCTCAGAAGGACTGAAAAACCTTGGCCACAGTAGGCAAAGCCAGGAGCCAGACAAGGAGACCTCTGTCCTAGGTGGGGCTTCCAAAAGCCTGTTCTTCAGATCCGCAGCAGCACAGATTGAAGTAGGGAGAGGGTTCCATAGTACCCCAGTTTGAGAAGCCCTGCCTACTCAACAGGCTGCCTGAGCACCACAGGGGTTCCCGGCTCACTAAAGATTCTGAGAACTCCTACAGGGGAGGAGGCCCCTGGCAAAGATTTTGGGCAGGCCGCTGCCTACCCAGTCTGTGGCAGAGATGTTCATATACTGAGGTTGGTTCATAGAACAGGACAAACACAGATTCCAGTTTCTGGGACCAAGAGACCCTCAGCTTCAAGAGACCAAGAGACCCTGAGCCTTCACCTCAGCCTCCCACGACTTCCCCTCTTCTGTGCTCTCTGCAATGGCAGCCGCAGCCGTGGGGAGCTCTGGGTCCCGGGGAGCATCACGCCACCTCTCGCCCACCTGCCACCTCTGAGCTCACGTCCTCCCCCCCCACCCCGTGTCCCCCCGCTGGCCTCCAGGAGATGCTTGGAGGATTCGGTTTTCAGACCAAACATTGGATAGCAAGACAGCCAAGAGTGTCGTGCTGACTCCTCAAGGGTCACAGAGTCGTACCAGGCCATTTCTACCATCCTCCTGCCCCTGCGCTGCAGGGCCATCCCTGAGTTCGTCCCTGCCTGTCCCTATGACCCATCAGCACCAAGTCCTCACCTCAGCAGCAGCTGGGCCCTGGCGGTTCCCTGACTCCCGCCGCCAGGCCTGGGGAACTGGAGCCCCAGCCATTCCTAGTGTATACGGCCCCTGGCTTCCGGCTTCCCCTAGACCCACACAGACGCCCAGCCAATGGAGACAGGGTGGAGCCAGACCCTGGTGTGGGCTGCTTCCTGCACAGGCAGAATGCCCGGGGGGCTCCTGGTGCCAAAAGTTCCCTCCCCTGCTTCCTGTGAACAATAAGAACCGGCCTAGAGTTGGCCCCAACTCAGAGGCTTCCTTCTTGAGACAGTGGTCCCTCCTCTGCCCAGGCACCTGACTAACAGCACCCTCCCACCCCAGCAGACTCTCGCGGATCCAGTTCACCATCTGTTCTTTGCCACAGCGCCTCCCAGGCCACAGGACTAAGCCCCACCATCACTGATGCTGATTTACTTTGGCTCTATGATCGCTCACAGACATGATCTTTTTTTTTTTTTTTTTTTTTTTTTTTGGGGTACTGGGGGTTGAATCCAGGGTCTCGTGCCTGCATGCTCTGCAAGTGCTGGACCACTGAGCTGTGCCCTCAGCCCATTTTTTTACTTTTTGAGACAGGGTCTCGCTAAGTTACACAGACTGCCTCTGGTCTCGAACTTGCAATCCTCCCGCCTCCGCCTCCCGAGCCGCTGGGATTACCGGCATGCACCACCATGCCCGGCGCTAGACACGATCTTATTAATCTTCCATAGTGGCATTTGAGGTTCAGAGAGGTTAAGGACCAGGTCAAGGTCACACAGCTCATAAAGGGCAGAGCACAGCATTCAGCTTTGATCAAGGCCACACTGCCCCTGCGAGGCTCATTTCTCCCTTGAGAGCTTACCCTGGGGGGATCAACAGACACAGCAGGTGGGACCCAGGCACAGGCAGCATCTGAACTGACTGAAAACAAATATGTCACTGCCTTCTTTGACCTCGAGCATAGCTCTGAAGGAGCTCAGAGGCCAAGGGCCAGAATCCCACGGGGCACACTGCTCTCTCACCACACCTGTGTGTGCCAGAGAAGCCCCGAAGTTTGTTCTGTGTGGGGAAAGCTCAGTAGAACGACTTTCCCTCCATGATTGGAAGTAGCCTTCATGGTCCTGGGTGGGTTGCACAGTAGAACTCAGAGCTCCTGAGAAGAAGAGATATGCTCAGGGACTCGTCATCGTCATCATCCTCCACAGCCATCACTCTCATCATCATGACCATTGTCACCATCTCCATCCTTATCACAATCATCACCATTCTTATTGCTATCACTGCCACCATTATCATCGCCACCATCGTTATCACTATCATTACCACCATCATCACCACCATCACCATCATCATCACCAGCATCACCATTATCACCACCATCACCATCACCATCATCACCATCACCATCATCACCACCATCACAACCATCATCACCACATCACAACCATCATCATCACCATCATCATTACCATCACCACCATCACCACCAGCATCGTTACCACCACAATCATCACCACCATCACCGTCACCATCCTCACCACCATCCTCACCATCACCACCATTATCGTCACCACCACCTTCATCACTACCACAATCATCACTATCATCACCACCATCATCACCATCGTCATCACCACCATCATCACCATCGTCATCACCACCATCATCACCAGCATCACCATCACCATCAGCAGCATCACCATTATCACCACCATCACAACCATCATTGCCACCATCATCACCATCACAATCATCATCATCACCAGCATCACCATCACCACTGCCCTCATCACCATGGTCACCATCATCATCGTCACCAGCATCACACCGTCATCACCACATCACAACCATCATCATCACCATCATCATTACCATCACCACCATCACCACCAGCATAGTTACCACCACCATCATCACCATCATCACCACCACCATCATCATCACCATCCTCACCATCACCACCATTATCATCACCACCACCATCATCACTACCACAATCATCACTATCATCGCCATCGCCATCGCCATCGTCATCACCACCAGCATCACCATCATTACCAGCACCATCAACATTACCATCACCATTATCGTCACAATCACCACCATCATCGCCACCACCATCACATCTCCACCATCATCACCATCACCACCATCATCACCATCACCACCACCACCATCACCATCATCACCAGCATCACCACCATCATTACCATCACCATTATCATCACAATCACCACCATCATCGCCACCACCATCACCATCTCCACCATCACCATCACCTCCCTCACCATCATCACCATCACCATCATTACTACTGTTACCCATGATCATTGTCACCATCACTGCCATCACCACATCATTGTCATCACCACAACCCCCATTGTCATCACCATCACTGCTGTCATGGTTTGAATATAAAATGTCCCCCAAAGGTCATGTGCTTTGATGTGGGATCCGCCCCTGGTGGCACCATTTGTGGAGACTGTGGACTCAGGGAAGCAGATCTAGTTTTGCTGAAGTGGGGGTGGGCCTTTGGAGGATTTTACAAGGACCCATTGCCCCAGTCTCCCTCTGCCTCCTGCCTCGCCATGGTGTGAGGTCATCTGCCACAGGCCCTGCTGCTATCGCCACCACACATGCTCTGCTTGCTATTACGGCCTGACCCTCTAACTGTAACATTTTCCTCCCTAAGTTTGCTTGGGTTGGTTTTTCTGCGACAGCAACAATAGCTGACCACTACAATTGCCATCACCAGAAGCCCCTCTGAAGGGAGGGGAATAGACACGTCCTAGGTGTCCACAAGGTCTGGGATTTGGCTCAGTGGGCAGAGCATTGCACTGCAGTCCCTGAGGTCCAGAGTTCAATTCCCAGCACCGCAAAAATGGGAGAAGGGCTTGGCAATCCACTCCCAAGGCAATCCCAAAACAGTCAGCCATTGAAAACCCTATGAGGGTCGCGATGAGTCGGATACCGACTCGACAGCACCTAACAACAACAACAAAGCTATCCACAACGCGCCAGGCTCTGGGCAAGTACTAAGACAGAGCCCTGCCTTCAGGGAGCCTCAGCCCACCTGACATTCCCACCTGTCACACCAGGTGTTTTGCTTGATTTTTTCTTTTTTTCTTTTTTTTCTTTGTTTCTTTTGCAGTACTGGGGATTGAACCCAGGGTCTCTCACTTGCATACTCTGTAAGTGCTGGACCACTGAGCTGCACCCCTAGCCCATATTTTTACTTTTTGAGACAGGGTCTCGCTGAGTTACACAGACTGCCTCTGGTCTCCAACTTGCGATGCTCCTGCCTCTGCCTTCCGAGCCGCTGGGATGACAGGCGTGCGCCACCGCGCCCGGCCACGCCAGGTGTTTTGAACCCATCATCTCATTTACTCCCCGCCATGCGAGCTCAGTGCAGGCATCACCTTGACACAGATGAGAAAGTTGGACCCAGGAAAGGTTAAGGTCCCTGTCTGGAGTCACTGAGCCGGGCAGTGTCTTCTCACACTGCCGCCCCCAATGAGGGTGAGGCAGGAGCTATGCTGGACACTCAGACCAGCCCCGGGCTACGCCCTCCCAGCTGGGGTGACCAACAGTCATCAGGAGTCCACTTTCAGCCTTCTTCGGCAACAGGGATGAGCCCACAGGCAGGCAGGCTGTCTTCTTCTCAGGAGCCCTGAGTTCTACTGTGCAACCCACCCAGGACCATGAAGCCTACTTCTAATCATGGAGGGAAAGTCGTTCTACTGAGCTTTCCCCACACAGAACAAACTTCGGGCCTTCTCTGGCACACACAGGCGTGGTGAGAGAGCAGTGTGCCCCGTGGGATTCCAGGTGGAGCCAATGCTCAAGTCCTGGCACACCATACATTCAAAACATGGGCGTTGTCCCTGCCTGCCCTGTGTGCCATCACCCCCCTTGGCTTCAGGTCTCCAAATTGCCCACAAGTCACTCCTTCCTCCTGCAGGGAGGCTCCTTGCATCCCTCTCCCCCTCCAACCATTTTTCCATCTGAGCTTCTCAGCCTCTGAGATCAGTCAGTCTGGCCATGGGGGAGGAGGCCACTGCCGCATCAGGGGAGGGAGTGGCCCATTCAGCACCCACCTGGGGGCCCTTCATGAACACTTCCTGGGCTGTGCTGATGACAATGACGCGACATGACGGGCCAGCTGGGGGCGGAGGGTGTGGACCTTGAGACCTCAGCACAGGCTCAGCACCCCCTCTGCAGGATGGAGCACGGGGATCACTGTGGGGACTGAATCAGAGCATGAGGAGCGCCTAGCAGAGTCCTCAGCACACAATGAGCGCTCAGCAAGCATCGGGCGCTCTGTCCACTCTGTTTGGGGCTCAGAAGGGAGCCTAACAAGGCCAGGGTGGGGCCTTTGGACTTCAGGCGTCTGGAACAGAGGAGGCAGGAGGGCACCCACCACTCACTGCTCACCCTTCCCACCTGGGCCGCTCTGGTGGGATTGGGGGGGACCCAAATACCAGCCCACAAAGCCTCTCCCTCCACCCCAAGCCCTGAGACCCAGCTGCCCTTTAGTTTCACACATACAAGAAGTGCTTCGAGCCGGGAGCAGTGGCGCACGCCTGTAATCCCAGCGGCTTGGGAGGCAGAGGCAGGAGGATCGAAAGTTCGAGACTAGAGGCAGTCTGCGTCACTTAGTGAGACCCTGTCTCAAAAAAGTAAAAAGAAAAAAAAAAAAAAAGGGCTGGGGGCGCAGCTCAGTGGTCCAGCACTTGCAGAGCATGCAAGCGCGAGGTCCTGGGTTCAACTCCCAGTACCAGAAAAAAAAAAAAAAAAAGAAGTGCTTTGAGTGGAGGGGCCAAGGGTCTTCCCCAACACGTATGCTGAGGCCCTAAGCTCCCCCACCACTGTGGGTTTTTTTGTTTTGTTTTGTTTTGTTTTTTGCGGTACTGGGTGCTGGACCCAGGGCCTTGTGCTTGCATGCTCTGCAAGTGCTGGACCACTGAACTGCACCCCAGCCCATTTTTTTACATTTTGAGACAGGGTCTCGCTAAGTTATGCAGACTGCCTCTATTCTCGAACTTGCGGTCCTCCTGCCTCTGCCTCCCGAGCCGCTGGGATTACAGGCGTGTGCCACCACGCCCATTACCACTGTGTTTGGAAGCAGCATCTTCAAGGAGAAGATTAAGGTTAAATGAGGCTGTTGGGTAGGGCCCTCGTATCCTTCAGGAAAACAAGGACACCCCAGGGGTGCAGCCCAAGAGAGTCCACATGAAGACAGGGAGCAGGGGGCGACTGTGGGCCAGGAAGAGGCCAGAACTGGAGTCTGCTGGCGCCTTGAGCTGAGCGTCCAGCCCAGAGAACTGCAATAAAACAAGTCTCGTGTGTGTGTGTATGTGTGTGTGTGTGTGTGCGCACGCGCGCCATCTGGGGTCTCCTGCTGCATCAGCCCAGGCAGGTAAGACACGGAGAAGCCCAAGCCCTAGGGCAGCCCTGAGCCGTGAGCAGCAGAGGATGGAGACAAGGGCGACTGAAATTGAGCTCAAACAGTATTTTTGGCTTATACAGAACAAAACTATTAACTCAGACAGAAACAGAAGGAAAAGTCTTTAAATTCCACCACAGAACCCTGACTTGGGGGAGCAGTGAACCTGCTAACCACAGGCCGGCCTGTGGGGAGCGGCCGGGAGCTGTCGCTCTCGTTTCCAGGCTGATTCACGAGGTCCCTTTCGCATGGCTGAGTCCACGCTTCCCAGGCAGCCCCAGCCTCCGCTGCTGTGAAGAGCCCGCTATAAACAAAGCCACGACAGGCACCTCAAGAATCACTCTCCCTGGGGCACCCCCTCCTCAGCTGGCCGGGGGCCCCTTTCTTGCTCAATCTCTTCACCCCCTTTCTTTCAATAAATCTCACTGCACTGACTTGAATGGCTCCCTACTTCTCCTCTTCCTAACGGACACACAAGGACCGAGTTAAAATCCAGTAACGAAGGCCAGGCCCCGTGGCGCACGCCTGTAATCCTAGCGACTCGGGAGGCAGAGGCAGGAGGATCGCAAGTTCAAGACCAGAGGCAGTCTGCATAACTTAGTGAGACCCTGTCTCAAAAAGTTTAAAAAAAAAAAGTTAAAAAAAAAAATGGGCTGGGGGTGCAGCTCAGTGGTCCAGCACTTGCAGAGCATGCAGGCGCGAGGCCCTGGGTTCAACCCCCAGGACCACACACACACACACACAAATCTGGTAACAGCCACAGACAGGACCACCAGGTGCCCCCACCCCCAGTCCCAGCTCAGGCCCTGGGTGGGAGAACAGGGGCTGTGGCTGGGAGGAGGGCCGCTCAATGGGCTGGTCCTGAGGGAAGCAGGCTCTCGGGCTTCACCTGTGGGTCACCAGCCCGGGACCTCAGATGGAGGCACGTCACAGCCCCCAGAGAATGTGTCAGCACAGATCACGGGCACCCGCCCTGCAGCTCCTGATTCAGCGAGCCACAGGCAAGGCTGGAGAGTTTTCCTTTCTCCCAAATCTCCAGGGGCTGCTGATGCTGTGGGGACCCACTCTGAAAACCGCTGCCTCAGGGAACTCAAGGGGTCAAATGGTCAAAGCCAGTCAGAGAGCAGTGGGTTCCCTCACCTTCGCCTTCCCCAGTGCTGCTGTGGCGCTGGGAGGCGGTGAAGGAAGTGGCACCTGTCCACCCATGTGCTGTGGCCGGCTCAGGACACACCCGGGGGGGGGGGGCGTCACCAGGTCCGTTTTACAGAAGAGGAGACGCAGGCTCTGATCCACCCTGCCCTTTTCTCAGGTGACCCCCGCGCTGTGACAAGGACACACAGGTGGCCCCAGGCCACTGCTGGAAAAGAGAGGGCAGGCTGACAGGAGACTGTGAGGAGATACCGCTGTCTCCGTCACCTCCTCCCCACTGAGGCCTGTTGGAACGAGAGCTGGGAGCCGTGGGAGGAAGGCCCCAGGACCCAGCTGCCACTTACGTTTCCATGGCAACCAGGCAGCCACTGTCTGTGATGACAACTGACCTTGGAGTTGACCACTGTAGGACCCTCCTGGTAGGAAAGGAGGAGGCTGTGCTCACTGGGCACCGTGGACAGCCAGAAAGTGGCTTGGCCATGCCTCTGGTCTCACGTCTGGGGGCTTCCGGTGACTAGGACTCCAGAGGAAAATGCCGTGTGAGGCTGGGGGCGGCGTGTAGGCAAAGACACCACAGGGCACTGGCCCCGACACCATGCTCTCATCAAACCCATCCCCAGACAGAACTCTTGGCTCCAAAACCCAGGTCCTTGTCCTGGCCCTGCCCACGTGGGTAGTTCAGAGGTCAGCCTCGCTGGGACAGACAACATGGAGCAGATTTGGCAGCTGAGCACACTGAGGTACAGAGGGGTTGCGGATTGGATCCAGACAGCCCGCCTCAGTGTCTGCTCCGTGGATCCACCATTGTGCACAAGGGGGTTCCCCAAGGCTTTAGTTGGAGAATAAAACAAAATCTGCTTCCAGAAACAGTTTGAGAACCACTGTGATGGTCCAACGTCCCAACTTTAACAGGAAAGGAAACTGAGGCTGTAAGAGGCAAGATGGCCCATCTAAGATAACACAGCTCTGTATCCGTAAACCAAAAGGCCTCTTCATCAACATATGCGTTGAGTCTCACAACTTAGAACTAACTTCATAGTGATTCACAATGGTTTTTTAAAGATTTTTGAAGATTTCTGCCAAGTTTACACTAATTCTTCCCCATTTGCTTTCAAAGCAGTATTCAATATTTTGGACTCATCTCTCTTTCGCTGCCTACTGCTTCAGCTGGAAGAAACTGACTCAAAGAGAGAGATCTGTGTATGGGGACAGGTAAAGTTCAGGGTCAGTTCAGCACAGGCTGGGTCACTGACCACCCAGAAGAAGAGACTGAGGGTCAGAGTGGAGGTTTGCAGACTAAAGAAGACTGAGAAGGACAGAGAGGGCAGGTACAGGGGTGAGATAGCACAGGCTGACAGGCAAGAAATGGGAGACTCAAGGACATAAAATCATACATTTGTAGGAATTCCTCATTCTCAATATAGGTAATGGGATTCTCAAGAATACATACATGCTGAGTGTGGTGGCATATTCCCGTAATCCCAGGACTCAGGACTCCAAGGCAGTAGAATCTGAAGGTCAAGGCCAGCCTTGGTTACATTGTTGTTGTTGTTGTTAGGTGCCATCGAGTCCGTATCCAACTCATAGTGACCCTCCTAGGGTTTTCAATGGCTGACTGTTTTGGGATTGCCTTGGGAGTGGATTGCCAGTCCCTTCTCCCCTTTTTGTGGTGCTGGGAATTGAACTCGGGACCTCAGAGACTGCAGCACAGCACTCTACCCACTGAGCTAAATCCCAGCCCAATGGTTACATAGGGAGACCCTATCTCAAAAAAACCAAACAAACAAACAAAACAATATTCAATATATTTGAGAATATATTCAGTCATCTTTACAGATGGAATGCTGTGGCTGGAATTATTTCAAAACAATCCAGATAGAGCCAGGTGCAGTGGGGCACTCCTGGGATCCCAGGCACTCAGGAGGCTGAGGCAGAAGGATTGTGAGTTCAAGGTCAGAGGCATCCTGCATAACTTAATGAGACTTTGTATCAACAAATAAAATTTTATAAAAAGAGCTAGGGGTACAGCTCAGTGGTGGAACACTTGCCTAGAATGCATGAGGCTCTGGGCTCAACCCCTAGAACTGCAAAGTATTCTTCTTCTTCTTCATCATCATCATCATCATCATCATCATCATCATCATCATCCAGATGGAAGAGAGGAGACAGGTTGGGTCAGGATCAAGACAAGATGAGAAGCTGGACGCGGTGGTGCACACCTGTAATCCCAGTGGCTCAGGAGTCCAAGGCAGGAGGATCGCAAGTTCGAGACCAGAGGCAATCTGCCTAACTTAGCAAGACCCTGTCTCAAAAACTAAAAAAAAATTGGCGCTGAGCTTTCAATGCTAGCACCAGGTCGGCCCAGGTCATTCTGGAACAAGCTGGCCACCTGCTCCCTGGAACATTGGCTGTGCCAGTTATGGGTAGAGAAGATTATGGGGAGTGAAGGACATGCAAGGGTTCTTGTGATTACTAGCTTTGGGGGACGCAGAAAGTGTTCACAAACTGCAGGGGTGCAGCTCAGTGGTCCAGCACTTGCAAAGCATGCAAGCGCGAGGCCCTGGGTTCAACCCCCAGTACCGCAAAAAAAAAAAAAAAAGAGAGAGACAAGACAAGACACTAGCTCATTATATTAGTCTCTGTGTTTGCATATGTTTGAAATTTTCTACTATAAAAAAAGTCTCTAAAAAGTACACACAGGGCTGGAATTTAGCTCAATTGGTAGAGCGCTGCACTGCAGTCTCTGAGGTCCTGAAGTTCAATTCCCAGAACCGCAAAAATGGGAGAAGGGCCTGGCAATCCACTCCCAAGGCAATCCCGAGACAGTCAGCCATTGAAAACCCTATAAGGGTCGCTATGAGTCAGATACCAACTCAACAGCACCTAACAACAACAACAACAACAACAAAAAGTACACAGTCAATATATTCCAGGTTTTTTTTCAGTACATGGAAGTTGAACCCAGGGTCTCACATATACTTTGCAAATTCTCTACCAGTGAGCTGCACCCCCAGCTCATTTTTTATTATTTTGTTTTATTTTGAGTAAGACTCTCGCTAAATTACACAGGCTGCCTCTGGCCTTGAACTCAAGAGTCACTGGAATTACCGGCATGCGCCACGGTGCCTGGTTTATATTCCAGAATTTTATCAGGAAGGTTTTGAATACAGTCTTCTTCATAAGAAGAATAGATTAATAAATTGATGTCCCATGGTCTCGGCCTCTCCCAGCTGGGGCCTGGCAGAGCCTCCGCATGGCCCTGAGTCAGCAGCCAATGCCAGCGGTTATAGGCTGTTCTCTACACGGAATCCGAAGCTTCTGTTGAAGTACTGATGCAGAGGAAAAAAATGAATATTAGTCAAATAGAACATCATCAAATCTTCCAAATCCACTCCATTTTATAATACTTGCTGCAAATTTAAAATTGTATACATGGATCAAAGTGACCAGGAAATCTGACGCTTTGGCCAGTGGAGCCTCTAGCCTGGGCACACAGACCCAGTCCCTGCGGCGGGTGTGCAGGGCAAAGGCGGGGCTGAACCAGAGTCTCCCATCTTGAGACCTTAATCCCTGTTCTGATGACCACTGTGCTCTCCAGAAGCCGCGGTAAGTGGCCAGGATCTACCTCTCCTTCCTTCCTTCCTTTCTTTCTTTCTTTCTTTCTTCTTTCTTTCTTTTTCTTTCTTTTTTTTTTTGCGGTACTGAGGGTTGAACCCAGGCCTCATGCTTGCATGTTCTGCAAGTGCTGGACCACTGAGCTGCACCCCCAGCCCAGTTTTTTTGTTTTTTTTGTTTTTTTGGGGTTGTTTTTTTTTTTTTTTTTTTTTTTTTTTTTTTTTTTTTGGTTTTTTTTTTTTTTTTTTTTTTTTTTTTTTTGCTTTTTGAGACAGGATCTTGCTAAGTTATGGCGACCGCCTCTGATCTCAAACTTGCGATCTTCCTGCCTCTGCCTCCCCAGCCGCTGGGATTACAGGTGTGCGCCACCACGCCCAGCTGCCGGGATCTTTCTTGAGGAAGTCCCCTCCCTTTCCTGACTTAGTTTTTCCATCCATACAAGAAATGGAAGGCCTACATGTTCTTAGAGCTGCTTACAGCACCAGGATGTGACACTCCCCAGTGCTAGGTTTTCTTCTAGGGATGGCTGGGGTTCCTGGGCTCGGGGGCCTTTCTGGCCCTTCCCCTCACCTGTGAAGGCAGCTGGACTCAGGCCTCCCCTGGGCTGTAGGGAGCTGTGGAGAGGAAGGGGTGGGGAGCAGGGGCAGGAGGCCTCAGCCCTGGGTACTCTCTATCCAGGGTACTCTTGCTCCCCCAGCCACAGGCCACAATATGTCCTCCATGCTGACAGTACTGGCCACGCTCCCCACTCTGCCAGAACTGAGGGCCTCTTGAGCGCTGAGCTTTCGATGCTAGCACCAGTCAGCCCAGGTCATTCTGGAACAAGCTGGCCACCTGCTCCCTGGAAGATCGGCTGTGCCAGTTATGGGTAGAGAAGATTATGGGGAGGGAAGGACACGCAAGGGTTCTTGCGATTACCAGCTTTGGGGGACGCAGAAAGTGTTCATGAACTGTAGGTCCTGTGTGTAAACGGCCACACGGCAGGTCAGCGAGACCTGGCCTCCAGAACCTTCGAGTTCCTGACGTCTCGAAGCAGAACCAGCAGCAGCTGAGCCATGGTGAAGAGTCTGGCTCCTCTGACAACAGCCACAGAGCCCCGAGGCAGGCACCGTGCCCCAGGGGGAAACCGTCCACGGGGCGAGGAGTTGGCCCTGCCCATCGCAGACCTGTTAAGGCCTTCCTGTTGGGGACACCCAGGCGCCTACCTCCACCTCTACAGCTCCCATAGGCTTCAGAGATCAGACGCCACCTCCAGTGCTCCACCAGAGGGACCCTGCCAGGCTCTGCCACCTGGGGCCCAGACGAAGTGCGGGATGGCAACGGCAATCTGGCCACGCACCCAACGCCCTGGTTCCCGCTGATGCCCACATGTGGGCATCCACCTGCCTTCCTTGTGTGAGCTGTGGGCGTTTCCTTAGTCCTGTGACCCCAGGTCAGGAGGACACTGAATAGAAGTTCACAATAATGACTTGGGAGGGAGGGAGAGGATGAGTCACCAGAGCCATTTGCCATCCTATAATAAGCAGACTGGCAGGTCCCTGACGGACCTGCAGCTGGAGCTCTCAGTCCCATTTTGATAAAAGACGCGCATATTCACCTCTTGGGAGAAGGGCCTGGCAATCCACTCCCAAGGCAATCCCAAAACAGTCAGCCATTGAAAGCCCTATGAGGGTCACTGTGAGTCAGATACCGACTCGACAGCACCTAACAACAACAACAACATTCACCTCTGGGCCGCTGTGAGAGATTCCACCACACACTACATGAAAACAATGCAAATCAACTACCTCATGGGTTTGTGGGTCACAAGCTCCACACAGGCCTCCCCTGCCCATGGTCATGGAGTTGACCAGCTCCCACCTGCAGGCTCCAGGGAAAGCTCCCTTCCCTGGCCATTTCCAGCCTTCGAGGCCGCTGCCTTCCTTGGCTCATGGCCCTTGCCTCCGTGCCTGACCAGCGGCATCGGGCTGAGTTCTTCCCATGCCGGATTCTCTCCAGTTCTCCCAGTCTCCCCTCCTCCATGGTCAAGAAGGCCGTGGATATGGCGGGCTCCTGCAGATCATCTGGGAGAATCAGCTCATCAGCTCCCATTAATGCCTTAATTCTCCCACCCTACAGGGCATAACATAGGCATGGGGACAGAAACATCTTGGGGAGCTCTCGTCTTCCTGCCACACTACATATGCACACCAATCATACTACGTCTTTATCACACTCTATAGTTCAGACTTGTCACTAATTCAGACCAGCTAATTTAAAGCCCCAATATTTGAAAAGCCAATTTCCATACCTATCTCATTTAAATCTCACCATTACCGCCAGGTACAGTGGCGCATGCCTGTAATCCCAGCGGCTCCGTAGGAGGAGGAGGGAGGATCGCAAGTTTGAGACCAGAGGCAGTCTGCGTAACTTAGTGAGACCCTGTCTCAAAAAGTAAAAAAACTGGGCTGGGGATGCAGCTCAGTGGTCCAGCACTTGCAAAGCATGTAAGCGCGAGGCCCTGGGTTCAACCCCTAGTACCGCAAAAAAAAAAAAAAAAAAAAGAAAGAAAGAAAGAAAGAAAGAAAGAAAGAGAAAAGAAAATCTTACCATATGCAGGGAGGTATTAATTCTATAATTAGAATTAATAATAATTAGTTTGCATTATTCCCATTTTATAGATGAGGAAATCGAGGCCTTAATTGGTCCCCTTGTCTCATTGTTTCTTGTTTCTAGTAACTTTTTATCACAGATATTTTCTAATATATACAAAAACAGAGACGCCAGCGCAAGGAACCCATGGGTCCACCATTCAGTTTCGACCACTGCCACTCTAGCGCTCATATTCATCTGATCCCTGCCCCCACCTCCACTTTGCTGCTCAGTTTGCTGGAATATTTTGAAGCAAATCTCAGATAGGAATCTTAAAATGCAGCCAATACTAACGAAGCAGACACCATGTGCCCAGCAGTGTTTGGGAATCAAGTGGGAATCAATGAGCAGCAAGGTGCCTGGTCTCAGCAGCAGGTGTGTGGCGGGAGGGTCCCCCACCTGCCTGGCAGGGGCAGTCTCCCTGTGAGCTGACTGCATCGCCCTGCATAGAGCCTGGCCTTGTGGGCTCAGCCCTGGGAGGCCACCGTGTGTATCATCGTTTTTCTTCCCTGCTAAGTCGTGTTCCAGGGTGTGGACCTGTCAAAGCGTATTCCGTGTTTGCCCTTGAGAGGACGGACGTCTGTATGTTTCCAGCTTTTGTCCAGCAACTACAACAAACAACGTGAGGCTCTGTGATTTGTAAACCACAGAAATGTATTCATCCGATTTTCCGGGCTGGGAGGTCCAAGATCAAGGTGCCAGCAGATCCAGCATCTCATGAGAGCTCGCCACATCACAGATGGCACCTTGCCGCTGTGCCCTCACAAGGCGGAAGGGCAGGGGTGCTTCCTTCAACCTCTTCTGTAAGAGCACTACTCTCGCTCATGAGGGCTCTACCCTCATGAAAACATCACTTCCTAAAGGCCCTCTCTTGATACTATCTCATTGGTGCTGGGTTCTTACATAGGAATTTGAGAGGACACAAGTATTCAGAGCACAGCTCACAACAATCTCAATGTGTCTCCAGAGAACTACACTCACTGCAAAAAGCCAGTTCCAAGCAGTCACAAATGGTTTGGTTCCATTCACAGAACACTCTTGTGAAGACGAAAGTGTAAAGATGGCAGGCCAGGCATGGTGGCGCACGCCTGTAATCCCAGCAGCTTGGGAGGCAGAGGCAGGATGATCACAAGTTCGAAACCAGAGGCAGTCTGCGTAATTTAGCGAGACCCTGTCTCAAAAGTAAAAAAAAGTGGGCTGAGGGTGCAGCTCAGTGGTCCAGCACTTGTAAAGCTTGCAAGCGTGAGTCCCTGGGTCCAACCCCCCGTATTGCAAAAAAGAAAAAAAAAAAGTATAAAGATGGCCAGGAGCGATGGTGCACACCTGTAATCACAGTAACTCAGAAGGCTGAGGCGAGAGGATCGAGAGTTCGAGGCCAAAGGCAGCCTGTGCAACTTAGACACTCAAGAGAAAAAATTAAAAAGGCGGCTGTGGGTACAGCTCATGGGTAGAGCACCTGCCCAGCATGTCCTGGGTTCAATCCCCAGTACTGGAAAAAAAAAAGTATAAAGATGGAGAATAGGACAGTGGTGGTCTGATGTTGGGGAAGTGATTATGTTACAGATGAACTGCAAGAGGACTCTGTATGTTGGAACAGGGGTGGTGAGCCCACAAACCTACATAGGGAATAAAAGGCACAGGACTAAATACACACTTGCACACACATGTAAGTGCAAATAAAACTGGAGACATCCGAATGGATTGACACGGTGTCTGCAACAATGGGCTTAAACATAAATAAGATCATGTGCCTGACACAGAATCGGGAAGTGTTTTGATCTGCTGTACAGAATCGGGAAGTCTTTTGATCTGCTGTACATAGGGTCGCTATGAGTCGGACTCGACGGCACCTAACAACAACATCTGCAAAGCAAATCTATTGCCTACCCTGTGGCCCAGCAATTCTCCTCCTAAGTATATTGCCTACACCAAGGGTCCTCCACCCCAGTCCATGGCCTACTAAGAACCTGGCCACACAGCAGGAGATGCGTGGTAGGTGAGTGAGCCAAGCTTCATCTGTATTTACAGACAATGCAATCTGCTTGAATCATCCCAAAACCATCCCTTGGCCCTGTTCTGGTCTGTGGAAAATTTGTCCTCCATGAAATCAGCACCTGGTACCAGAAAACTTGGGGACTGCTGCCCTACAGGCATAGGTGTATGTGATCACGAAAAAAAATGTATACAAGAAGGTCAATGGCAGCTTTAGTCATAATAGCCAAGAGTGGGCAACAATCCAAATGCACATCAATAGTGTAATTAGTAGGTTATGTTCTATTCCTCCAGTGGAATCCCCAATGTGGTAATTTTACAAATTGTACTGTGTGCAACATCGATGAACCTGGATGATACAATGGAAAGCAAAAGGAGCCAAACACAAAATGTAACATGGGACAACCACTAGAGAAAACACTATGGTGTTTCCTCAAACAATTAAAATAAAATTATCTTATGAAAAAAACATACTCAAAGAAAATGAAAGTAGGGTTTTGAAGAGATATCTGCATACCCATATTCATAGCAACATTACTCACGATAGCTAGAACACAGATAGAAGGAACTCAAGTATCCTTTGACAGAAGACTGGATAAGCTGTAGAATATCCATACAAAGGGATATGATTCAGCCTGAAAAAGAAAGTGATTCTGACACACACTACAATGTGCACGAGCCTTGAGGGCTTTGTGCGCAGTGAAATAAGTCAGGCACAGAAAACCAACTGCTGCACGATCCCATTTATAGGAGATGCCTATAGTTGTCAGGCCTGCAGCCGTAGCCCTGTGGAATCCGATCCCATCAGATGTCGGAAGCTAAGCAGGGCCGGGCCTGGTTAGTACCTGGATGGGAGACCGCTGGGAACACCAGGTGCTGCAGGCTTGGGAGAAGGACCTGGCAACCCCCTCCCAAAAAATCAATCTGCCATTGAAAACCCTAGGAACAGCAGAGAAGCACTGACAATAGTGTTTCCCCTGTTGTCCAGAGGGTCGCTATGAGTTGGATACCCACTCGATGGCACCTAACAACAACAACAACAACAATAGTTGTCAAGTTCGTAGAGACAGAAAATAGCGTGGTAGTTGCCAGGAGCTGGGAAAAGCAGGGAGTGGGGAGTTAGTGTTGAATGGGGACAGAGCTTCACTTGAGAAAGATGCAAAAGTTCTATGGCTGGTAGTGATGGTTGTACAATAGAATGAATATACTTAATAATACTGAATCTTATCCTTAAAATTGGTAAGGTGGTAGACTGCATGTGTATTTTAACAAAAATTTTTAAATGGGGGGAAGAAACAGCCAGAACAAAGACCATGTACCATACAATTCATTTATCAAAGTTCAAGCAATGGCACAACTCTATGGTGGTGGCCAGAAGAGTGGCCCCTGGAGGGAATGGGGAGTATTGCACCGGAAGGACCTGAGGGTGCCCTCTAGGGACTGGTGGTATTTCCTCTCCTGGTAGTGTAGTGGCTACATGCCCAGGTGCATTTGTCCAACTACACACTTCAGATACGTGCACTCTGCTGTGTTATATCTAAATAAACATTTTTAAATAACAAAAACATCCTTATGGCTAGATAAAAGAATAGAAATACCAAGATGTCCATCAACAGAAGAATGAATAAAAAAAAATTGTGGTATATTTAAATAATGGAATATTACTCAGCAATAAAAAAGAATGAAATAATGTCATTTGCAGCAAAATGGGTGGAACTGGAGAATATCATCTTAAGCGAAAAACACAGGCTCAGAAAGAGAAATACTTTATGTTCTCACTCATGTGGAAGCTGACTCTTAAAGGAAGAAAAAAACTATACCTATGTAAGTATATAAAAATTAAACTTAGCTAAGAAGGGAAAAATAAGCAGAGTAGAAAGAAGGAGGGAAGGGACTAGCTAATGGAAGCAAAGGTTGAGGAAGGTGGGAAGAGGAGGGAAAATAAGGTAAAGGGATAAAGGGCCAGAGGATAATCTCAGTGTGAATGATGCAACTTCATGAATACATGAGAAAAATAGGGGAACATAAACCGGAAATGCATAGGCATTTTACTACATAGTAACAAAAAGTGTCCATAAACTTTGTAAGTCAATGAAAGCGTAACCAAAAGAGATGTAATATTTGCACAATGGAAATACCAAATGCTGTATTACTCTGTATCCCAACCAATATTTATCAACAAAGGGGAAAAATATATATAAATACAACAGCATGTTGGCAAGGCCTTCCTATTTATATTCGGGTTATGGGCCTAGTTTCCTGTCTATTTTTCCCTACTTTCAAATTTTCTCTAAAATGAAGATGTATTGCTTAAGAGAAAGTTTATAGCAGCTATAAACTCTTTTCAAGGAAAAGATTCAGTGGACTATAGTCACTGAGGTCTTCGGGGAGCATCTCTGTTCCCTGCACCCCTCAGGCCTTTGCGGGCCTGCTTACACTGAGGGCACAGAATTGAATGAGCCCTGGCCTCCGCCTGCAGGAGGAGTTCACAGGAGGCCCAGGTGGTGAGGGCAGCAGACAGCAGGCAGACCATTCCCCTCGCCTGACATTAAGACGGGGAAGCAGACACCGCTCAGGCCACCGTAAACAAGTCCCACAGACAGTGGCTTCAAGACCAGGAATATATTTCTCACATTTCTGGTAACTAGAAGTCCAAGATCAGGGTGTGCCTGGGGCTTGGTATCTGCGGAGGTCTCTCTTCCTGGAGGGCTGGGAGTTAGCTCAGTTGGTAGAGCGCTGTGCTGCAGTCTCTGAGGTCCCGAGTTCGATTCCCAGCACCGCAAAATGGGAGAAGGACATGGCAATCCACTCCAGAGGCAATCCCGAAACAGTCAGCCATTGAAAACCCTATAAGGGTCGCTATGAGTCAGATACCAACTCCACGGCACCTAACAACAATAACAACAGCCTTTTCCACGTCCCTGCATGGTGGAGAGACAGCTCGGGGCTGTGGTGTCTCCACTACCAAGGACTCTGATCCCAACGCCTCAGGGCCCCACCCTTATGACCCTCAATTAACCTTGATACCTCCTTACTCCAACAGAGTCCTCCTGGGGGTTCGGGCTTCCACACACGAGTGCACAGGGGATATGCTTCCGTCCACACCAGGTGCCTGCTGGTTCCCACCTCCACGCCTCTGCCACGTTGCTCCCTCCACAAAGCACGCAACACCATAGCACCCTCTGAGCCTACCCAGCACACGCCAACCCACCAGCCCCTGCCAAAGTGAGGGCTCCTGGGGGGCAAGAGCCACAAGTGCTGCCCATGTGGCACTGTCCCTCCATTCAGTTTCAGAATTTCCTGTACTGAATTACTCAGCAGCTGTGTGATGGTTAGAAACCCTCAGGAAGGAGGAAGGGCGGTAGGCATCCCTTCCCCCCCAGCCCCTCTCCCCTTGAGCATGTGCCATGCCTGAGGCAGGAGGGCAGATTCCGGGTGAAGCTCCCAAGCTCTCTGGGCCCAGGGTAGAGGGAAGCCCTGTTCCCAACCAGTGCTGGGCCACAGTGGAAGAGGGATGGGTGAAGTTTGGAGGGGAGTATGGGGCTGGGCTTCCCCTCACCAGGCAGAAGGGGCCCAGCCTGCTCCTAGGTGCAGGACCTGGGTCCACAGGTGCTAAGTCTTAAGGCCACAAGAACAGGTTGGACATTAGCCATCGTTGTGCATGTTGGGGATGCAGCGGGGGAGAAAGGGGACTGAGGAAAAGGAAAGAAATCAAGTAGAGAGAGAAAGCAAGGCGGGAAGGAGAGAAGAGGGAGAAGGAGGATCGCTGCCGAATCCTCCGGCCTCTATGGAGGCCAGGCTGTCTGGCCCCTCCATGCCACCTCCTTCTCCTAAAGATCTTCTGAGGTAGGGGCTGCTGCTCTCCCAGTTTGCAGCTAAGAAAACTGAACCCAGAGTTTAAGTCACCTGCCAAAGGACTTGGGGCTGGGGTTTAGCTCAGTTGGTAGTGAGCCGCTCTGCACTCTCGGAGGCCTTGGGTTCGATGCCAACATTCATATAAAATCGTGGCAATCCACCCTCGAAGCAATCTTCAATCAGCCATTGAAAATCCTAGGAGGAAGCTGGGTGCAGTGGCGCATGCCTGTAATCCCAGCGGCTCGGGAGGTGGAGGCAGGAGGATCGCAAGTTCAAGACCAGAGGCAGTCTGTGTAACTTAGTGAGACCCTGTCTCAAAAGGTAAAAAAATGGGCTGAGGGTGCAGCTAAGTGGTCCAGCCCTTGCAGAGTATGTAGGTGCGAGGCCCTGGGTTCAACCCCCAGTACCACAAAAAAAAAAAAAAAAAAGAAAGAAAGAAAAGAAAAAAAAGAAAAAAAAGAAAATCCTAGGAGGGCCAGGCGCAGTGGCACAAGCCTGTAATCTCAGCAACTCGGGAGTCGGAGTTAGGAGGATCACAAGTTCAAGGCCATAAGCAGTCTGCGTAATTTAGGGAGACCCTGTCTCAAAAAGTAAAAAAAAATGGCCTGGGGGTACAGCTCAGTGGTCCAGCACTTGCAGAGCATGCAAGTGCGAGGCCCTGGGTCCAACCCTCAGTACCACAGAAAAAAAAAAAAAAGAAAGAAAATCCTATGAGGGTTGCTATGACTCCACGGCACCTAACAACAGCCAAAGGACTTACAACCAGTAGGTGAGGAGCTGATCTGAACCCAGGAGGTCAGAATCCACCTGCTGAGCACCGGGAGGGACAAAGGAGAAGGGCCGGGTGGACGCAGAACCTGGGAGGCTCCATCTATCCTTCAGCAGACATCGCCTGAGGCCTCTGACCTGCCAGGCTTTGCTCCAGGCCCTGGGCCACAGCCTGGGCCCCTGTCACATGTCTGCGACCAGAGCAGTCAGCTAGGCTCCTGCCCAAAATGGCCTGATCCCAGTCTAATGCGCTCCCGTGGCTCTCCTGAAGTTCTTAATCCTTCTTGGATGAGGGCCCCACATTTCATTTTGCAAATTACGCAGCCCGTCTGGGGGCTGTGCTGGAATAGTCACACCATGGCCCTCCCTCACAGGAAGTTCTAGAACAAGGGAAGGACCAGGAGGCGAGCATTTGCCGATGGCACTTAGGGACTGGGCAAAGGGCATGGATTGCCCTTTAAGCTGAAAAGGTAAAACTCAGTGCTTTTCACAATTTCATTACTGGAAAAATCTATTGGCCCCCGGAGCATTCTGCTCACCAAATCGAACTAAAAACAAAAGGGCATTCGCTGTCTGTCCTGAGCTCTCCTAGGAGCTGGCTGCCCATAAATCGCTGCCTGACAGGGCAGTCAGAAAATGGGAGGAAAATGGCTCAGGGCCAGGGCCCCGGTGCCCAGTGCCGACCCCCCTCCTCTGTTATCTCCCCTGGCTCTCCCAGGTGCTCCCCTCAGAGCCCGAAACCTTAAGGAATTACTCCACAGTCACACAGATAGTTAGCAGTCAGGGCAGGGTTCAGCCCAGGTTAGTGTGGTTCCCAACCCCAGGACCTTTGAACCTACCTGCCCCTCAGTACATCCACGCTGAACATGTGAACTCCCCAAAAGGAGCTGTGCTTCCTCCCATCCTTGGGTCTCAGCGGATGGGGCCCCATGGCCTGAGACAGCCACACCTGTGGGCCGGCCTACCCAGCTTTCTGACCACGCCTCTGCCATCAGCCAAAACGGCACCTTCCCCTGAGTCATATAGACACCAGTAGAGTAGGGGCACCCTGCCCGTAGCCATCCCAAGCTCCACAGCCCTGGGGTTTCTAGTTTATTCACCCCTAAACCTTATACCCTCCTGCAGCTGTAGCACTGTGAGGTCCGATCCCATCAGATCTAGAAGCTAAGCAGGGTCAGGCCTGGTTAGTACCTGGATGGGAGACCACCTGGGAACACCAGAAGCTGTAGGCTTGGGAGAAGTACCCGGCAACCTACTCCCAAAAATCAGTCCACCATTGAAAATCCTATGAATAGCAGAGAAGCATTGACAGTAGTCTTTTGCTTGTTGTACACAGGGTTGCTATGAGTTGGACACTGACTCGATGGCACCTAACAACAACAAAGACCTCATATCCAAAGCAGCTGACACTTAGTATTGTGGGAAAGACTGTTCCAGTGACAGCTGTTGGGGGACGGGTCGCTGGTCCCTCACTGTGCCTCTGACCTGGGTTCCAGGTGGCCCTGGATTACCCTGACTCAGACAACCAGTCCGGCCCCTAATCCCCCTTTGTCTTCATTGTTCCGTTTTACAGGTCACAGTAAGAGAGACTCGGGCTGAGCTGGGGCTATAGCCCAGTTTCTGGAGCGCTTGCCTGGCATGAAGGAGGTCCTGGGTTCCACCCCGGGCACCGCCACACAAGGGGAGGGGCCTGTGGCGATCTGCAGTGGGCAGCATCGTGCCCAGCACCTCTTTCTGTCACTTGACAGGTTCCACTTCAAGAGCAAAGGCAGAAACACCACATGCCAGGGAGAAAGGCTGGGCTGGGCCGGACCCAGGTTCTAGAGGCGAGACAGGCTGCCCGCAAATGTAGACAACAGCCTCCAAAAGACCCTGGCTACCCACTTCACTGCCCATGATGGCCTGCCCACCGCCAGCCGCTGTGTGACCACTGGCATGGTGGTCATGGGTGACCTCAGTTAATCTGTCCTACAGGCCTGACCAGATCCTACGGCTCCCCGGTGCCACAGCCTCACTGCGTGGGGTCTGCACAGCCCCAGGGAGGGCTCTGCATGAGTCCACTCAGGGCAGAGGGTGACCCAGGAGACCTCTTTTCCTCTGCATGAGCCAGGGCCCCAGCTGAAAGGAGCCGCAGCCCTGAGGGCCTGGCTGCCAGAGTCCCCTGATCCCCACGGCCTGATTGCTCCTTGTTTTTTTTTGTTTTTGTTTTTTGTTTTTTGTTTGTTTTGTTTTGTTTTTGCAGTACTTGGGGTTCAACCCAGGGCCTTGCACTTTCAGACTTTGCAAGTTCTGGGCCACTGAGCTGCACCCCCAGCCCATTTCTTTTTCACCTTTTGAGACAGGGTCTTGCTAAATTACACAGACTGCCTCTGGTCACAAACTTGAGATCCCCCTGCCTCCGTCTCCCGAGCCACTGGGATTACAGGTGCGTGCCACCGCACCCGGCTACATCATCTGCTATTTGTGAAACAAAACCAGGACTGGTCTCACGCTGGCCCAGCTGCTGTCCCCTCTGCTGAGTTGGCACTGGGGCCCTTGAGGCCTCTGCAGTGTCTGGGAGGGCATTTTTTTTTTTTAGAACAGTAATAGTCCCCTTCTTAAGGGCAGTTCTGGGCCCAGCAGCTAATCTAATGCATACTCCCCACCACTGAGATCTGTAATTATACCTGAAAGGGTGCTTCAGCCTGGGAATTTGCCAAGAAAAGCAAAAGACCAGTGTTGGGAAGGGTTGTTGTTATTGTTGTTAGGTGCCATCAAATCGGTATCCGACTCATAGCGACCCTACATACAACAGGCAAAACACTATTGTCAGTGCTTCTCTGCTATTCACAGGGTTTTCAGTGGCAGATTGATTTTTGGGAGTGGGTTACCAGATCTGTCTCCCAAGCCTACAGCAGCTGGTGTTCCCAGGTGGTCTCCCACGCAAGTACTAACCAGGCCAGACCCTGCTTAGCTTCCGAGATCTGATGCCACAGGGCTATGGCTGCAGGCATTTGGAAAGGGTACAGTCTGCTAAATAACAGATGAAATAGGGCCTTCACTGAGTGCCTGCTCTGTGCTGGGGGTTGAGATCCCCCACCTGAAGGAGCCTATGGTACCATTGTACATGTTGGGTACTAAAAGGTTGGATTGAAGGATGGGAGAATGAAGGAATGGGAGATAAGTAGATGGGAAGGATTGGGTGGATGAATGGGGAGAGAGAAGGAGCACAGAGAGGAAGGGAGGGAATGAAGAGCACAGGAAGCCAAGGGTAGAACCGCAGCTGCCCGGAGCCAGTGCATCTCTGTAACTCTTCATGCTGGATGTGGGAAAGCAGGAGTATGGGCGGGGACCCACTTGGACCCCAGCATTGGGACGAGGATTCTTTAAACTGAAGACCTCTGAGATTCAACAGACACAAACAGAAGCCGTTTTAGAGCTTCCCTTATCTGGCAAAAGGCAGAAACGTCTTCCAGTTAAGACTGCTATAAATCCCTGTCTCTGAAGGGGCTGCTTCACCCGCTCCAGGAGGGGGATTCACAGTGAAGCCGCCCTAAATCCCCGAGAGTGGCCGGCGACAGGTGGGCCAACTGCACTTGCTGTAAAAACACAAAAAGTATTCAATGGCACTTGGTGGAGACGGTCAGGTTGGCTTAACTCAAGAAGGGAATTACTAGCTAGGCGCGGTGGCGCACGCCTGTAATCCCAGCGGCTTGGGAGGTGGAAGTGGAGGCAGGGGGGATTGCACATTCGAGACCAGAGACAGTCTGCATAACTTAGGGAGACCTTGTCTCAAAAAGTGAAAAAAAAAAAAAAAAAAAAAAAAAAAAGACTGGGGGCACAGTTCAGTGGTGCAGCACTTGCAAAGCATGCAGGAGCAAGGCCCTGGGTTCAACCCCCAGTACCACAAAAAGAAAAAAAGAAGAAGAAGAAGAAGAAGAAGAAGAAGAAGAAGAAGAAGAAGAAGAAGAAGAAGAAGAGAAGAAGAAGGAGGAGGAGAAGGAGGAGAAGGAGGAGAAGGAGGAGAAGGAGGAGAAGGAAGAGGAGGAGGATGAGGAGGAGGATGAGGAGGAGAAGAAGAAGAAGAAGAAGAAGAAGAAGAAGAAGAAGAAGAAGAAGAAGAAGAAGAGGAGGAGGAGGAGGAAGGGAATTACTGACAGAGGCCTGGGGCAGCTGCAACAGGATTTCAGCAGTTTCCCAGGTGGAGGAGAGAGATTCCAAAACAAGGAAAAGGAGGAATTTATAGCCAAAGAGGGCTGGGATTTAGCTCAGTTGGTAGAGCCCCGCTCTCTAGTCTCTGAGGTCCTGGCTTCGATTCCCAGCACCATAAAAATGGGAGAAGGACGTGGCAACCCACTCCCAAGGCAATCCGGAAACAGTCAACCATTGAAAACCCTATGAGGGTCGCTATGAGTCGGACACGACTCGACGCACCTAACAACAACATAGCCAAAGAGCAGGGTGAGGCCAGGGGATGGAAAAATCCTAAGAGGAAGCATCAGGGGTGAGGGGCTCTGGCTAAACTGCCCTAAGGGGATTCTTGCTGAAGGGGGCCAGGGTTTTCAGACACTGCCCAGGGACTCCCTCAGATCCCGAGGGCAGGTGAGCACATCTGGAGGGGGACCTCTGGCTAAATGGACTCAGCCGGATTCTTGCTGAAACTGGACAGTGTAGAGATAAATGGAGTAAAAGCCAAGGCACAGTTGAAAAAGAGATCTGGAGCCTGGGAAGAGCTTGGTCAACCGGATAATCTTGGTCATGGCACCAGCGAACACTACCCCAAAGTATCTCACTGAATACCACTTTGCCTTCCCATTGGTTCTTCCCACAGAAGCCCTCCCTCCACTCGCCTTGCCCGGTGTAGGCACATTAACCCTCTGTCTAGCTCTTCCTCCCACATGGAGACACACCTTGGCTTTCCTCCTGTCAATCCGTCTGCTGTCAGCCAAGTTCAAATCTCCCAAATGCTGAGTCTGCATGGGTGGAAGAAGTGGTTTTTTTCTCCTGAGGGTCTGGCCTGTTGCTGTGAGAGCTGTCTGCAGAAAGCCCTGGGGAGGCTCCCTGGGGTGCCCTGACATTTGGCCTGAGGGCTTATTAAACGCTCAGAGGCAGCCAGCTGCCTGGCCTCCTGCGTGGGAAGGAAATCGGAAGAGCCGCCATCGGCCTCAATTTGGAGAAGAGGAGTAGGCAGGCCATAAATATTCACCGTGAAGAAGCCATGACCGGAATACACTGCCGCCCAGGCTAGGGACACTGGCGTGACCCCCCCACACACACACACACACTTTCTCCAGGTCCAGGGAAAGATGATGAGAGGGGACAGCCAAGCGCCAGAGGGTCCTCAGCACCCTGGCACCTGGCTGGGGACTTTGCACAGCTTGAGTGTACTGGAGAGTGAGGTGGGCGCACCATCCACCACGCCCCCCCCCCAGACACGCATGTCCCTCCCACCTGGCTCACAGTACCAACAGGCAGGTCAGCTCAGGCATGTACAGGCAACATGGAGGAAAAGGGGATTGAAATTGACTCCTGCCATTCAGCCATGATGGAGGAAGCCCTGTGCCTCTCTGAGGACATGGCAAGGACATTTTCTAATGGGCCCCACACTAATCCAAGCCATTAATCCATTTACAAAACAAAGACCCCAGGTTCACATCACACGAGGCCCCCAGCTCTGTGTAGGGTAATTTTCCCTCTAGAAACCTGCTTAGCTCTGTTCTCTCTGACTTCAGTTTCCCTGGGAAATAGAAATAGCCTTAGCAGATTCACCCAGGCAACCGAGTTTAGTTCAAATTCTCTTCCAGGTTTACCTAACCTTCTCCAGGGCCCTCAGTCTTCTCTGTAATTATTTCTAAATGGTGTGCTGTCTTTTAATAAACCTCATCTGGTGCTGGAGACGTCTATTAAACATACCATGGACTGCCAAAAGAACCAACAGATCTGTCCTAGAAGAAGTACAACCAGAGTGCTCCTTGGAAGCAAGGATGGCCAGACTGTGTCTTATATATTTCAGACATGTAGTCAGGAGAAATCAATCCCTGGAGAAGGACATCATGTTTGGGAGAGTGGCAGGTCAACGCAAAAAAGGAAAACCCTCCACCAGATGGATTGACACAGTGTCTGCAACAATGGGCTTAAACATAAGTAAGATCATGTGTCTGGCACAGAATGGGGAAGTGTTTTGATCTGCCGTACATAGGGTCACTGTGAGTCAGACTCAACTCAACGGCACCTAACAACAACAACAACAACAACAACATACTCTCTACTGTAACTTCTGGGTCAAGTATAAGTTCATTTATGTGCAGGACACAAGAACCAGGGTTATGCTGCCAAAATCCTGGCCCCATGCTCTGGACCTCCTACCCATGCTCGCTGTGGATCTCCAGTAATGGTATCAGCCTCCTGGGTCATCTTGAGGCAGGACAGAAAGACAGAGGAATTTGGGGGACATGGAAAGGGAAAGAACTTTCACCCTAGGGTCAGGTTTGAATCTCACCAGCTAAGAATCAAGAGCTTTGACATACCTACCCAAAAAACTGTTGTGAGAACTGCCTGCGTAAGAAACATCATTTTTAAGAGACATTTTATATGAAAGGGTTGAAATAGCAAAAAGCCATACTTGGGGCCAAAATGTTTGTGACCTCTGAGCTTGACCTTGTCCTTCCCTCTGTAATTCTGTGCTTCTTTGAGATGTGCCCAGGCAACTCCCTCGTGACTCTTTCTTAAACCTATACAACTCACCTCCTGAACCACTTCATAATCTCATTTTGCCAAAGGGAAGTTCCTCCAAGAGAAAAGTCTAAACAATGAAACTTCTTCTTTCAATCTTATTGTTGTTGTTGTTAGGTGCCGTGGAGTCGGTATCCGACTCATAGCGACCCTCATAGGGTTTTCAATGGCTGACTGTTTCGGGATTGCCTTGGGAGTGGATTGCCAGGCCCTTCTCCCACTTTTGCGGTGCTGGGAATTGAACTTGGGACCTCAGAGACTGCAGCGCAGCGCTCTACCAACTGAGCCAAATCCCAGCCCCTTCAATCTTATTAGCACCTCCCTAATCCATGACTGACTGGGGTTTAGCTCCATTGGGAGAGTGCCACTCTGCACTCTCTGAGGCCCTTGGTTCGATCCCCACCACCACAAAAACCAGAAGGACATGGCAATCCACTCCCAAAACAATCCTGAAAAAATAAGTCATTGAAAACCCTATGAGAGTCACTATGAATCAGACCAGACTGAGAGTACCTAACAACAACAACATTCCATGACAGGAGCCTTTCTAGGTAGAGTTTGAGGCCCACATCACAATAGGCACCCATATGTGGGTGCCTAGGACTGACATTACAGGGAGGTGGGTGCCCTAAGTTAAATAAAACTGGAGAGAACTGGAGAGAGCCCAGGGGCTCTTCTGTTTTTCTTTCGAGGACACGGGAGAGCGGGCCTAAGGTCACTTTAAAATCACTGGTTCCTTGAAAACAAGCCCTCAACAAAAGCTGATAAGGGCAACTGTGTCACAGATGGCTGTGCCTGCCAAGGGCTGGATTAAGAAAAAGATGGTGCCACAAGATAACCTTGTAAAAGATCAAATTCCAGGGAATTCCTGTAAAGGGCTGAGCTCTGGAAAATGGAAACTTACATTGTGCTCCCCCACACCTTAAACTGCCCTATAAAACCCAAACTGACCAGACCTGAGCTGCTGTGCCCTCTAAATCCACTCCCAGGACTAAGGGCAGCTGGCTGAGCAGTCTATTAAAGCTTTCTTCTGTTCCCAATCCATTTGTTTGTGTCTTGGAGTATTTTTCTGGGGTCAAGCCCCTGGGTACAATAGGCAGTCCACATCCACATCTTGAAAATTAACTTTGTAACTTTGTTTCACTCTCTCTACCTCTTCCTAAAATTCTTTTCTGCAGTGACAAAGCTAAGGACCTGGCTTAACCCAAGTCAAGGTCCCCACCAGGGGACCTCTTCAGGCGGCAACACTGAGCTGCATCCCTCTGCAGCACCGCTGCTGGCCATCCCACACCCTGCCCTTCCTGAGGCATCTCCAGCCAGCCGTGACCAGCCCGATCAGGAGCCCCGCTGGTGTTTATGTGCTGGGCTGCGGGCAGAGACCACGTGATTGCCTGCCCCCTGCAGCACGGCAGGGCGAGAGTCATGCCTGTTCTTGGCAGTGGGATCCTGGCGGGGGAGGCGTTGTCAGGAAGACTGCCTGGGGTCCGACCTGCCTCTCCTGGCCTCCATCGAAGGGAGCCTTTGCTTCCTATCATTCATCTTTTGCTGGCTCACTCATTCCTTAATTTGCTCATTCTTTTAACGAATCTTCATTTGCTGAGCGCTTACTATGGGGCAGGTGCTGTACCAGTCCCAGGGGAAACTAAGGTAAATAAGATGGTCAACAGGGCTTCCGTGGAGGGACCAATCTGTAAACAGGTGGACAGTAGAGGTGGGTGCCCGAGGGAGGGGAATGAAGCAGCTGGAGGCGGGGGTGTGGGGGGGAGAGGTAAAAAGTGAACTGTGTCCCCAGAGTCTGTGACAGGCCTCCTGACCCATATCACATGTGGGGATAAAACAGCTCCCATGATGTCAGGCTGACATTGGTCCCAGCAAGGTGACCGACAAGGCCTGTTGCTGTCATGAGCAACACTCAGACTTGCCATTTCCTTACAGGACCTGGGGTCCCCCTTCTCCCTGCCCCAAGCCTGGCAGGTATAAAAGCTGTCGGGCAAAGCCCACAAGTCAACCAGGTGCCATTCTAGACACGGGAACAGAACCCAACCGCAACACTGCAGGCCATCTCCCAGGGTCGGAAAATAGATGACAAGCATCGAGGGGCGGGGGGGCTCCCATGGCTGGGTTGGCGAGGCAGGAGCGTGACACTGAACAGGGCACGGGCTCTGCCACCAGCCCCAACCCCACCACGTTCTGTCTGTGAATCACGAGGAGCCTCCGCGTCTTCCTCTGTAAAGTGGGGTCGTGATGCTGGCCCCCCAGGCGCCGGATGGAAGCTGCAAGGAGCCGGGGTGTGACATACCCACCCACTGGCATGACCCACACAGGAGCCATCAGCAGCTGTAGTGTCCCTGACACCCCAACCCCCGAGGGATGAGGCCCCACGCAGCTGCCCCTTAGATTTCACAGGGGCGCAAAGAAGCCAGACAGGAAGCAAGTGGCTGATAGGAATCGCCAGGATCTCAAGAACCTGTCGAGGGTGGGAGGGCAGAGGCAAAGAGCAGGATCCAGAGGGGCCGCCCCACGGATGGTTACTACCCGGCCCCGCAGCCCACTCCAGCTCCCACTCCCGCAGCTCAGGAAGGCCCAGTTAATTCCGAGGAGTCATTTTAATCAATTACCTGAAGTATAAAACAACTGCTTGGCTCTGAGCAGGAAATGGGGCTCATCTCTAAGGCTTATTGAGGAGGCATCAAGATGGACTGACGTGCACCACGCAGGTGGGCAGCGAGGGGGCCGGTGCTGGAGAGGGCGCCATCTGCTCTAGCCGTGACCGGCGAAAGAACCTTCCAGAGCACCCTGGAGGACCAGCCAACTTCCCCCAGCTACTGCTGAGCCACCCCCCAACCCCAGGCCACTTGATGCCCCTCCCATCTTCAGATGTCTCCCTCTAACTGGACACCCAGAAGGGGTTTCCCTACCCGGAGCCCAGCTCCGCAGCCCCTGCCCCGCTTCACATCCTCAGCCAAATGGTGTGAGAAGCTGCGTGGACTCATAATGTACAAGGTGCCCAGGACTAAAGTGATCAATCAACACCTCCCAGCCCCCAGCACTTACCCAGCAGACCGAGTGACCTTTTCGAGAACAGCTCTTCCTGTTGGGAAGGCAGCAGCCACATTGCTCAAGGAAGCCTTCTCCCTGGCGGCCGTCATCACCGCCCTGGCCTCCCAGGAGAGGATAACGTTGGTAATGATGCTGGACGCCCGCCAGAGCTCCCTGGATGCCACTGATGCCGTTGTGATATGGAGGCTTTGCCATATTTGCCATCTCCCCTGTGTCCAAAATGAGTTACTGAGTCTTGAGAAACAGCTGGTCCTGGGTTGATAAAATGCATCACGGTTCCTGCATCGTATCCGCTCCCAATTGCTTCAGTTTGCCTTCTGCCTCCCAGGACATCAGTCCCACACAGTCACCATTTGCCCCGGTATGTGCGGCCCCGATATAAGTGCCCCCCATGGGGAGGTACTGGGCAGAGCTCCCATATACCCCAAAAGTGCAGGGAGATAAGGTAGCTAAGAGCCCACAGGGGTTGCCCTGCCATGTGCAAGGGACCCAAAATGGTTCCAGTTGCAGCTGAAGCACAGAATGAAGTGAACTGAAAACACGGCCTCCTCTCTGTTGCCGGCAGGCTGGGGTTTAGCTCCATTGGTAGAGTGAGGCTCTGCACGCTCTGAGGCCCTGGGTTCGATTCCCAGCATCGCAAAAATGGGAGACGGACCTGGCAGCCTAATCCTGAAACAATCAGCCATTGAAAACCTTATGAACAGCAGAGAATCACTGAATCACTGACATAGTGCCAGGTATAGCACAGCGTCAGGAAGTGGTTTGTTCTGTTGTACATGGGGTCGCTATGAGTCAGACCTGACTTGATGGCACCCAACAACAATAGCATTTCCATTGTCAGTAGTACTGGGGGGCAGCCTGTGCCTATGTACCTGGCTGAAAAAGCTAAGCCTGGTTTAGCAGTTCTACCTCCCAGAGGACAAGTGGGGTCAGAGGAGTAGCTGTGGGGAACCTGCCTGCTAATGGTACAGTGCCTCCCGCTAGGCCCTGGCTCCCCAGATTAGAACAGGTTTGTCTCCAAGCCTGGATTTGCTGTCCATGCCCACATCCATTCACCCCCCCCCCCATGACTATCAGTAGCCCTGAGGTTTCCTCTCTTCCATCTTGGGGTGACATCCAAACTCTTCAACAGCTGATCTGCTCAACCACAGACAGATACGAGCAAACACCAGCCTATACCCTGCCGGTGGGCCCTGACTGACCTTGAGCCCTGATGCCCTCGTTCTGGCCCTGTGGGCATCTTCACCCCACATCACCTGCCAGCTCCTCTGGGTTTTACAGCAGGATCCTGAGCTGTCAAAGTATAATAATGGGGGGAGGGGTGACGCTAACACTGACTGAGCACATGCCCAGTGCTAGTCCTCGATCTGAGTCTTCTGAGCGTGTGGAGTATAATCCTCACTGCACAACCAGGAAGTGAGCGTGACCACTGTCTCTACTACAAATCCAGGCACTGAGGAACAAGGCGCTTCTCACACAGGTCTCTCGGACTCTGATGCCCCACGCCAAAGCCTTCCTCCGTTATTACAGTGCTGCCTCCCTTTAAAATGAGTAAAAACTGGGCCATATACCCTGGACTTTGTTCAACATAGGTAAACATTGTCCATCTAAAACTACTTCTTTTTTTTCCTTTTCCTTTTTTTTTTCTTTTGCGGTACTGGGGGTTGAACCCAGGGCCTTGTGCTCGCATGATCTGCAAGTGCTGGACCACTGAGCTGCACCCCCAGCCCTTTTTTTTTGCTTTTTGAGACAGGATCTCGCTAAGTTACGCAGACTGCCTCTGGTCTCAAACTTGCAATCCTCCCACCTCCACCTCCCAAACCACTGGGATTACAGGCGTGCGCCACTGAGCCCGGCTCGTAAAACCACTTCTATCCAGAATAACTCCCCCCACATACACGCGTGCATATACATGTGCAAGTGCATACTTTGGTGAGTGGAAAGTGAACTTATATAGACCCCAGTTTCTGATGCCACAGGAAAGGCAAGTATTTGTCCCCTCCTTGGTGCCAGACGAGTGCTAGATACCATAATGCATCCAGTTAAGTGGATTCAAAAGCTAAGGAATGTCCCCAACACAGCAGAGCGAAGAGGCACGGCTGAGATTTGAACTTCCCTCTCTGACTTGGAAGCCCCAAGAGCCATTTTCAGATTAGAACCATTTTCCTTTGTTCCAGGCAGAAATCAGCAGGAGGGGAGCCGTTGGCAGGCAGAGCCAGGCCGCTGGGCTGCTGGAGGGCTGGGTTTGCCCTTGGCCATGGAGGGCCCCTTCAGGCCCTTCCGGCACCATCTGCTCCGAAATGGCCTCCCCTTCCCAAGATGAATGGGCTCCATCTGCTCCTTTTGCATAGTGCTCATTTGGCAGATTTAGGGAAACTGAGGCTCCAGGGCAATGTGACTTGCCCAAGGTCATACCGCCAATCCCCATAGGATGCCCCCGACAATACTTCCGCTTCCCAGCAGCCGCTGCCCCTGGCCTGGCCACCCACCAGCCACACCTGGAGCTGTACACTCAGCACAGGTGGTGGGATGGACCCAGCACCCCCGAGGCCCCCTCTCTTCCCCACTGTCTCCCAGCGCTGCCCTTTGCTTCCCCCAGGAACAGGCTGACATTTACTGTCTTGAGCTCCCACTCCCCTCCCCCTGCAGCCAAGAGCTAATTGTCCTGATTTCCTTCCAAGAGCCTTCTCTCTCCCAATCGCCTTCGCAGGCACAATTAGGCAGGTTCAGTTTGACTTTCACACTCGGGCTCAGCCAGGAAGCGGACGGAGCCTCTTGGAAGTCCTCCGAGAGCTCCTTTGTGTGGTGAACAAAGCGCATGCATAATTACCTGCTTAGCTGATAAGCCGGGGACCCTGGGCCCTGGCTGAGGAGAGCCAGGCCCAGCACCCCGCTCCAGCCAGACAGCAGCCCTCCCTCCATTGGCAGCAGCTGTTCTTAGAGCAGTCAGCCAAGCGGAGCGCCGTGCTGCCTCATGGGACATTCTGCTGGGGGGTGAGGGGGCGATCCCCTGGGTCCCCCTCCCTGCTTGGGCCTAACCAGCTGCCCTACAGGCCTTGGTCACTGCACAGAGCACCCAGTCATGAATTGCTGGTGCCTGGGGCCCAGAGAGGGGAGATGCCCCAGCCAAGGTCACATAGTAACTTCCGGTTCAGGCTGAGCCCAGTGGAAATCCAAGTCTCCCAGCAGGGGCTTCTCCTTGTCCTAATGGCAGCGAATCTAAGACTCCTGGCCACCCTGACCAGGATGACATAGGCACTTCCAGCCAGCTTCAGAAGGTGGCTTTTGCAGCAAACTGCTGGGTACACCGTGCTCTGGGCAGGCTGCAGGGAGCATGGCCCATAGTTTTTCCTAGGGATGGAGAAGGAAGGGGTTCTTTGTTGCATGTGGAGAAATTGAGGCCCAGGTTTTGTACAGGCAAAAAAGGGCAGAGTTGTTGTCGGGCGAGGTGGCGCACACCTGTAATCCCAGAGGCTTGGGAGGCGGAAGCAGGAAGATCGCAAGTTCAAGACCAGAGGCAGTCTGCATAACTTAGCAAGACCCTGTCTCAAAAAGTAAAAAAAAAAAAAAAAAAAAAGAAAAAGAAAAAGAAAAAGAAAAGGGCTGGGGGTGCAGCTCAGTGGTCCAGCACTTTCAAAACACGCAAGCGTGAGGCCCTGGATTCAACCCCCAGTACTGAAAAATAAGGGCAGAGTTGAGGCTCCTCTTGAGGTCCTTGTTCCTGGGCCAGTGTGTACAACTAATATCACTAAGCTCCCCACCCTCCCCCAACGCATCTCCCCAAAATGCTGCCTGTGGAATCGTGAGATGGACTTTTAGTTGGCTGAGACCCTTCTAGTAATCCACACGTGATGAACTGGCCTCTCCAAGGAGACCCGGAACCTCTGCTCCAAGCTCTGTGCACCTGGGCGGCCCCTCAACTTCTTGACCCCTCTGTGTGCTCGTGTGGTGAATGAAGCCATGCTGCCTCTGCCTCCTGAGTTGCTGGTATTACAGGCGTGAACCACTGTACCTGGCTAAACCCAGTTTCTGAAAACAGCCCTCCTGGCCCAGTCCTCTCTGTGAAGTCGTCATTGAAAGACCCAGTATCTAACTTGGCCCCATGGCGCACACCTGTCATCCCAGCAACTTGGGAGGCAGAGGCAAGAGGACCACAAGTTTGAGGCCAGAGGCAGCCTATGTAACTTAGTGAAACCCTGACTCAAAAAATAAATCAACAAATAAATAAAAATGGGCTGGGGGTGCAGCCCAGTGGTAGAACACGTGGAAAAGTATCTGTGATGCCCTAGTTCAACCCTCAAGTGCCATTAAAAAAATAAAAAGAGCTTCAGTGTCTGCTGTGATCTGGGCATCTCCAGGATAGCCAGGCCCAGGGAGGGCTGTGGGTCTGAAGCAGAGGAGAAACCTGCGCAGGCCTTGGGCCCCTCAGAGTTCAAGCTGGAAGTAGGCACTAAGCCAAATCTAGCAGCTCAGAGAGGCCTTGGGAGGAGCTGAGGGATCTGTGCACATCCCTGAGCCTGAAGGCAGGCATCAGGGAAGACGGAATGCTCCAATGGCCTCCTGGGACCCCTCTGCAGGCCCAAGAGAGATAGGAGGAACCTTCCCATCATCTCAGGACCCAGACTGCCATTCACAGCTCTCTAACCCCACAAGCCTTGGAGCTAAGGATGTCACTGCTCACTAGAAAGTGGTTCTTGTCCTATCTAGGAGCCTAGACCCCTTTGAAAATGTCATCCACCTTGGGCCGGGCGTGGTGGCACACACCTGTAATCCCAGCGGCTCAGGAGGCGGAGGCAGGAGGATTGCAAATTCGAGACCAGAGGCAGTCTATATAACTTAGTGAGACCCTGTCTCAAAAAGTAAAAAAAAAAAAATGGGCTTAGGTGCAGCTCAGTGGTCCAGCACTTGCAGAGCATGCAGGCGTGAGGCTCTGGGTTCAACCCCCAGTACCAAAATATATATATATATATATCATCCACCCCCACCTCACTTCTCAGTACCCATAAGTAAAACTTAGAGCCAGATTGGCCTGCAGACCTAGCCCTGTGGCATCTGATCTCATCAGATCTTGGAAGCTAAGCAGGGTCGGACCTGGTTAGTACTTGGATGAGAGACCGCCAGGGAACACCAGGTGCTGTAGGCTTGGGAGACAGACCCAGCAACACACTCCCAAAAAAATCAATCTGCCATTGAAAACCCTATGAACAGCAGAGAAGCACTGACAATGGTTTTTCACCTGTTGTATGCAGGGTCGCTGTGAGTCGGATACCGACTTGACGGCACCTAACAACAACAACTATAGAGCCAGATTTGGGCCCCTTTTAAAACTCTCAAGGGGGGCATAAATGATGAACTTAAGGACAAAGCCACCCTCAGGGCCACGCTCCTGGGTTGGCTGCTAGTCCCAGTGGCCCTTGTGGTACCCGTCCGATGGCTAACTGGTTCTCTGGAGGTGAAGGGGCTGGGAGCCCTCTCCAGGCCTGCCAGGTTGGGGTCAAAGTCAGTGTCAGCTTCAGCTTGGTCCCAGCTGGGCCTTGACCCACCCTGAGTTTGTAAAGAGGCCACTCCTTGGGAAAGCAGAACCCCAGGTGTCCCCTAGCTGGGAGCGCTCAGGTGTGGCCCAGCGCACAGCCTCAGCCCCGACTCAGAGCCACGTGCCAGGCTGTGATCATTTGCATTTAAACTAACATAATGAGCTCAAGAGGCCCGAGTACTTTAGACAGAAAATGAAATTAGTGATCGAGGATCACTGCCACTGCGTCTTCATCTCCTCCGTGGGTCAGGCTGGGGAGAAGAGCTGGCCCAGAGCGGGCTCAGAGGGGTTGCTTAACCATCGGAGAGCACAGAGGTGCTCAGGGAGGGCCCCTCACACCTCACAGTGGGGCGGGGATGTAGAGAGCCAGGGTTGGAAAGATGCGGCCACGCCCCCGCACTCTCCTCATCCGCAGAGGGCTGGTGGCATGAAGCAGTGGAAAACACACAGTGGGGCAACAGGAGGTGGAGGCACACAAGTTCAAATCCAGCCCAGGCCACTTACAAGCTGCGTGAGCTGGAACCGCAAGAAGCAGGAGCTGAAAGTCCCTGAGTCCTTTCCTGGGCCAGGACCACTGGTGGCTCCCATCATGCAAATTGTCCCATGTATCCCTTCCACAAGCAAGGAGCAAGGCCTGAGCTGCAAGGAGCAGCTTGGTGTCGATAGCCATACAAGAGTCCAAACCACGGAGCGCCAGGTGAGGTGGCGCACGCCTGTAATCCCAGCGGCTCAGGAGGCGGAGGCGGGAGGATCTCAAGTTTGAACCCAGACGCAGTCTGCATAACTTAGCGAGACCCTTTCTCAACAGTAAAAAAAAAAAAATGGGCTGGGGGTACAGCTCAGTGGTCCAGCACTTGCAAAGCATGCAGGCGTGAGGCCCTGGGTTCAACTCCCAGTACCACAACAAAAAAAAAAAAAAAAAAAAAAAAAAAAAAAAAAAAAAAAAAAAGAAAGAAAGAAAGAAAAAAGAAAAAGAAAAGAAAATGACCAACATGGTACCTGACCCAGGTAAACCCCCAAGAAAGCTCTTTCCAGAAATGCATTCATGCGTCCACTTGTCCCTCCTTTCATTCACTCATCTATTTAGTCTTTCATTACTTGTTTATTTAAATTCCTAGGCCCACTATGATGAGATCCCAACATCAGGCACTGAAGGCCTCATTAAAATCAATTTATGTCGCCTTCACCCTCCACAAGTTCAGGTCCTGCAGGACACCATCAGTTTGCAGAGCAAGGCAAATTGAGCCATTAGCTCCCTCTAACAGGATTATTCATAATTCTAAAAGTGGAAATAAACCCCACACATGTCTCTGAGGAGTAAATGAACAAAGCGTGGGACATTCAGACAATGGCGGTGACAGAAACTGAGCTCCAGCGCCACACGGCAGCACTGGTGCCGCGAAGCACCGGGCGGAGCTGAAGACTCGAGGCACAAGGTAGGGCGCGTCTGTGATGCCACCTGTGTGAAGGTTGGGACCAGGCAGGGCTCATCTCTGTCAATGGGACTTGGGGTGGTGGCACCTGAGTGGGGTCAGGACTGGGGGCGGGAGGGCTTCCCTGAGTACTGATGACATCCTCTTCACCTGCACCTGACCTCACAAGGGAGGTCACTGTGAGAAAAGACACCAAGCTGTGTTCTGACGCTGTGTGCACCTTTCTGATTTGCCATGACTTTGTTGTTGTTGTTAGGTGCCGTCGAGTCGGGATCTGACTCACTGAGACCTTACGTACAACAGGCGAAACACTATTGTTGTGCCTCTCTGCTGTTCATGGGATTCTCAATGGCAGATTGATTTTTGTAAGTGGGTTGCCGGGTCCTTCTCCCAAGCCTGCAGCACCTGGCATTCCCAGGCGGTCTCCCATCCAAGTACTAACCAGGCCCAACCCTACTTAGTTTCCAAGATCTGACGGGATCGGATGCCACAGGGCCACGGCTGCAGGCTGCCATGACTTAGGAAGTATCTATTCAACACCCCAGGGGCGGTGCTTCATAGACAATGAGTTATATATGTGTGGCCAAGAGGCCACCATGGAGCTGTGGACGTCGGAGCCATGAGTGATCCTGTGGGATCCGAGGAGACCCTAAGGAGACCATGTTTACTCCTAGGGAGCCAGCGATGGGGGAAGAGAGGAGGTGAGGGCTGAGCCCTGGGGTATAGGTCAGGAGGGGATAGGACCCAGGGGATGGGATGGGTGATGCTGGTGGGAACCAAAGAAGGGTGGGTCCCAGAGGCCAATGGAAGTTTCCAGTAACACATGCTTCTGAGAGCCCAGGAAGATGACTGAGGACTTCCCACTGGGTGAGGCAACATGAAGGCCCCTTGATAGGAGGATTCTGGGAGTGAAGGGGGACAAAGTCCAGGTGGTAGCTGGCTGCAGAGAAGGGAGAGGAGGAAGGGGGATCCCCTTGAATCCTACCCATCCTACTCACCTTTGTAGGCCCAGCTCAGTGCCGGGACTCCAGGAGGCCTTCCGGACCGTAGGCCTCACTCTCTGAAAGCCCTTAGCATCATGGCCACCGCCAACATGGCTGGCCCCCACCCGCGCGAGGTAGGTACTTCCTAGACCAGGGACTTTCGCCCCTGTATCCTGGAGCACAGTAGGCACTGTAAAGATCTTAGCTCCTCCCTCCCTGCTCTCAGATGCCAGAGGAAGTCCTGAGAATTTCCCAAAACTCTGTTCTCCAGTGTAATAAATCTTTCCTCCCCAAACAACGGTTGTTTTTGTATTGTGCAAAAGTTATTAGTATGCGAGGAGACTCAATGTTGCATTTATTTGGCTGTGAATTACTTGTATGATCACAGTCACTGACTCAATGATTGCAATTTTGTTTTAATTGCTTGTAGCGCTGTGTGCATTCTGTCAAAGCCTCAGAAACAATGTAACAAATGTAACCCAGAATTGCATTTCAGAGCAGACCAAATATTGAATCCATGCTGGTCCAACACAGTGATGAGCCAGGAAAACAACAGAAGAGCCCAGGTCTCCCCTGCCTGGCTTCACTGCCTGCCCCCTAAGATCTCACTCCCCTGGATCTCCCAGGTCCCTCTTCCGCTTCTCCCTGGAAAAAGGTTTCTGCATCTGGTTACCCATCCGGGAAGCAAAGACCGGGCTCTTGTGGGCTCAGCAATCAGCAGTGGGAGGCATTGTTCCAGATCCTTTGTTCAGAACCCTTTTTTTTTTTTTTGGTACTGGGGGTTGAACCCAGGGCCTCGCACTTGCATGCTTTGCAAGTGCTGGACCACTGAGCTGCACCCCCAGTCCATTTTTTTTACTTTTTGAGACAGGGTCTCACTAAGTTACACACATTGCCTCTGGTCTCAAACTTGCGATTCTCCTGCCTCTGCCTCCCGAGCCGCTGGGATTACAGGCGTGCGCCACTGCGCCCGGCTGTTCAGAACCCACTTTACAGCTAAGGAAACTAAGGCTCAGAAGTTCAGCAATTTGCCCGTGAAAGGAAAGCTAGTGAGGGGAGAGTGGAAAGGAGGGGTCAGACTCCAAAACCATGTGAAGTTACTCTGTGGACCTGACGGGTGGGCAGAGACCTGACCGCCCTGCCACTGGGACCCAGAAAAGACCAAGCACAGTGGTGCAGACAAGTTAAGAGCCAGGTATGACGCTGCTCCCCACCCTTCCACACAGTCGGCCCCCACCTCTGGCCCCCATCCCCAAGTCCCTTGTAGACTCTGAGGGCCCCAAGGGCAAGAACTGGGTTGGCTCATCTCTGCCCCATGCAGAGGTCAGGCCAACGTCTGTACGTGGCACAGGCCTTGGAAAGTGGCCAGCAAGCAGTGCAGGTTTGAAGGCCCACCACGGCCACGCCCCCTACCCTCCCGCCCAGAGCACTCCCTGTGGCTCTTTTTTTTTTTTTTTTTGGTACTGGGAGTTGAACCCAGGGCCTCGCTCCTGCATGCTCTGCAAGTGCTGGACCACTGAGCTGCACCCCCAGCCCATTTTTTTGACTTTTTGAGACAGGGTCTCGCTAAATTACGCAGACTGCCCCTGGTCTCGAACTTGCGATCCTCCCGCTTCTGCTTCCCGAGTCGCTGGGATTACAGGCGTGCACCACCACGCCCGGCTCGCTGTGGCTCTTCTGCCTTCTGTCTCCCCGGCCCACCCTATGCCCCAAGCCTTGGTCCAGGCTGCAGAGGGTGGCGGAGAGCTCAGGACAAAGCTTAAGCTTAGGGTGAGCTGATTCACCCGGGTTTTCATGGCGCCCTTCACAACCTTTGCATGTCAGCTGAGCGTGACCCTTCGCTTGCTGAGCCGCTGATGGCAGACGCTGGCTGGCTGTCCTCCAAGAGGCCTCCTGAGATAACAGTTGCCCCTCAGCTGACCCACCTTAGAAACGTCACTGCCAGGCTAAAACCAGCCCGTAGGTCAGCCTGCAGAGAAAGGCCAGATCAGCCAGGCTCTGCGGGGTGATGAACAAACCAGAAGCCATTTTTCTCACTGACAATGAGCAGCTAAGCTGTGAGCAGCGCTGGGCTACTTCCTCCTAGAAAGAGTCCTCCTTTGCCTGCCACCCTCGGCCTCTTTCTGAACAGTGTCGGGGGGCCCTGGGTGTCCCAAGGAACCAGGCACAGTGCTGCCCCCTGGCCTCCCCCTGAGTCTCCCCTCTCACTCCTCAGCCCCCACACTGGAGGCTCAGGCTCCATCTCTTGCCTCTGTGGCCAGGGGACACTGCCTGCTCCCTTGTCAGTCCTCCTCCCCTGTAGCCCCTTGTTCTGGGGCATTGGGGGAACCCCAAGGACAGGTGACAGGCTGAGTTTGGGGGCTCACTTCCTTTGATGTCATTGCATTTGAGGGTCTGAAACAGCCCCTCCCACCCAGCCCACACCCAATGAGACTGAGTGACTAAGAACCTCCATTCTCTCATACTGCAAGTGAGCAAAAGACCCTGGGCAGCTGTCCCCAGCTGTGCAGGTGACTCACACGAGCCTAATCCCAGAGGCTCCTGCTGCCCACGCGGCCTCCCCCTCTTCTTACGGCGCCTGGACAGCTCCCCCAGGCTCTCACAGGCCTGGGAGATGCTTCCCTCCCTAAGAAGACCATATTTACGCAAACCGGGGTGGTCACATGGCCAGGTGTCACCTTGTGTGTGGCCCCTCATTGACCACAGCATCATCATGCAGCACGTGACCACACATGTATGAAAAATAAGCCCCTGAAAGATGCTCAGTGCCATTTATCACAAGTGAAAACCAGCAGGGGGGGACCCTAGCCACCCACTACGGTAGCAAAAATTTCAAAAACTGGCCACACAAGTTATTGGCCATGACACAAAGCAACCAGAACTTTCGTGCGTTCACAGGCATGAAGAATGACACACTCACTCTGCTACGCAGTTTGTCGGCTTCTTAAAAAGTTAAACATCCGCCTCCCATGATCCAGTCAATCCACTCCCAATTATTTACCCAGGAGGAATGAAACCATGTGTCCAAACAAGACTTCTATGTAAATTTCCTGGAAGCTTTATTGATAACAGTGAAGAACTAAAAAGGACTCAAATGTCTTTCAACAGATGGATGGGTAAACAAATTGTGGTATGTCCCAGGAGGAAATGCAACTCAGCAATGAAAAGGAAGGAACCACTTGCTATACACAACAACTGGATGACTTTCAAAATAGTTATGCTAAGTAGGGGAAGCCAGACAAAAGAAGAAACAAGTCAGGCGCCAGGGCGCACACCTGTAATCTCAGGGACTCAGGAGACTGAGGCAGGAAGGTCACAAGTTCAAGGCCAGAGGCAGTCTGTGCAACTTAGTGAGATTCTGTCTCAAAAAATAAAAAGGGGGCTGGAGGTGCAGCTCAGTGGTAGAGCACTTGCCTAGCATGTGTGAGGCCCTGGGTTCAAGCCCCAGGTACTGAAAAAGAAGAAAGAAAGAAAGAAAGAAAGAAAGAAAGAAAGAAAGAAAGAAAGAGGGAAAGGAAGATGGAAGGAAGGAAGAAAGGAAGGAAAGAAGGGAGGAAAGGAAAGAAAGAAGTGAGGGAGGGAGGGAAAGAAAGAAATCAGAGAGGGAGGGGAAAAGGAGATAGGGGAGGGGAGGGAAGGGAGAAGAAAAGGAGGAGAAGGAGGGGGAAGAGGAATATTGTAAGAATCTACACAAAATTTTAGAAAATGCACACTAATCCATGTGATAGACAGGAGATCAGTGATAGCCTAGAAACGGGGCAGAGATAGGTACCTATGGGTTGTTGGTGTTATTGTTAGGTACCGTTGAGTCAAGTCCGACGCAACAACTCTCATAGGGCTTCCAATGGCTAATTGTTTCCAGATGGCTTCAGAAGCGGATTGCTACTTCTCTAATTTTTGTGGTACAAGGGATTGAAACTGAGTCCTCAGAGACTGTGGAGCAGCACTCTACCAACTGAGCTAAATCCCAGCCAATAGGAACGATTACAAAGTAGGGTGAGGAAACCTGGCACAGCGGCACACTCCTGTAATCCCAGCAACTTGGGAGGCGGAGGCAGGAGGATTCCACGTTTGAGAACAGAGGCAGTCTGCACAACTTAGCGAGACCCTGTCTGAAAAAGTAAAAAATGGGCTGAGGGTGCAGCTCAGTGGTCCATCACTTGCAGAGCATGCAAGCACGAGGCCCTGGGTTCAACCCCCAGTACTGAAAAAAAAAAAAAAAATGGAGTGAGGAAACTTGGTAGGGGTGCTGGTTAGCTCAGCTGCAGTGCTGGCTTCAGGGTGCACATGATGGGCTGTGGTCTGCCCCCCAAGGCTATGTGTTGGAATGTGATCCCAAGTGCAGCAGTGTTGGGAGTTTGGACTTGTCAGAGCTGGGCCTAGAGCGAGGGCCTTACCTCAATTAGGAGACCTTCCCATGGCTAAGAGGAAGGCATCTGGGCAGCTAGGCAAAAAGATCATGCCGAGCCGGGAGCGGTGGCTCATGCCTGTAATCCCAGTGGCTCAGGAGGCGGAGGCAGGAGGATTGCAAATTCGAGACCAGAGGCAGTCTGCATAATTTAGAGAGACCCTGTCTCAAAAAGTAAAAAAAAAAAAATGGGCTGGGGATGCAGCTCAGTGGTCCAGCACTGGCAGAGCATGCAAGTGCGACGCACTGGGTTCAACCCCCAATACCACAAACAGAAAAAAAGGTCATGCCCTCTTATAAGGATAAAAAAATACAAGTTAGACTCCGAACTTTCTGCAATGGTGGTGAACTCCAAAGACAGCAGTCCTGCCTGCAGAGCCCTGTAAGTGCAGCCCAACGGGCGAGTCCTGCCTGCAGAGCCCTGAAAGTGCAGCCCAATGGGAGTGGGCATGGTGGCACACGCCTGTAATCCCAGTGGCTCAGGAGGCGGAGGCAGGAAGATCTCAAGTTCAAGACCAGAGGCAGTCTGCGTAACTTAGAGAGACCCTGTCTCAAAAAGTGAAAAATGGGCTGAGGGTGCAGCTCAGTGGTCCAACACTTGCAGAGCATGCAAGTGTGAGGTCCTGGGTCCAACCCTCAGTACCACCAAAAAAAAAAAAAGAAAGCGCAGCCCAAGAATTTCACACCTAGACAGCCATTGACAAAACTGCAAAGATCAAAATTATTTTATTTTATTTTATCTTATTTTATTCTATCCTATCCTATTCTATCCTATTCTATTTGAGACAGGTTCTTGCTATATAGCCCAGGCTGGCCTAGAACTCCAACTCGAAATCTTCCTACCTTAGCCTCCTGAGTCCTAGGATTATAGTCGTGTGCCACCACATCTGTCACTCAGAAATCGTTTTGAAGTTACAAGAACTCAGGAAACAGTTTTTGTTGGGCCCCCTTGATGAGAGTCCTAGAGAAGGAATTTCAGCAAGTCAAGAGATGAACAGGAAAACTTCTGTAAAAGGACTGACAGGCAGCAGTATATCTACCATAGGGCCAATATGAGGACTAAAATCATCTATAAATATCATAAAGCCTGATGTTGTAAACAAAAATTGGGAAGAAAAGAAGGAAAGAAGTGAGGAGTTGTTAAATTTGCTGAGTGGGACAAAAATAGAAAAAGTTAACATAAAAGTATAAGAACATTTTACTACATAAAGGTAAATACTAAGAAATATAATCATCTAAAATTGTTGTTGTTAGGTGCTGTCGAGGCATGTCCGACTCATAGCGACCCTCACAGGGTTTTCAATGGCTGACTGTTTCGGGATTGCCTTGAGAATGGATTGCCACGTCCTTCTCCCGCTTTTATGGTGCTGGGAATCCAACGTGGGACCTCAGACACTGCAGAGTGGTGCTCTACTAACTGAGCTAAATCCCAGCCCCCATCTAAAATTAAATGGCACCAAAAAACAGAAGAAATTAGAGAATACATACTCTTTTCATAAGTGCTGTTGATAGGAAATAGATATAGTCTTTTAAAAAAAGAATTAAGGGCATAACATAGTCACAATTTTAAACCAAATTATTGGAGCAAAACAAACCTGCAAAAATGAACACATTGTACATAGAGGAAATATAAAACTGAAAAGTCAAAGTTATCAAAGCAGAAAACAATGACAGAATCAAGGCTATCTCTGTCATATTAATAAATGTAACTGAACCACAACTGCCCATTAAAAGATAAAGGCTTTCAGACTGTATTTGAAACCAAAACCTAACTCTGCGCTGTATTCAAGAGACAAACCAAAAACAAAGCAACTTGGAAATTTTGAAAGGTAAAGGTAAAGGCAAAGGTAAGTTAATTGGGCAAATTAAAACACTAAGAAAGCAAGCGTTTTGACATTACGACAGGTAATAAATGGGGAATAAAAGCATTGAACAAGTTAGAAGCTCTATGACAAAGAGTGCAATGAGTAATGATGATATAATAGTTCAATAGCTGTGAGTCAAACAGCGTAGCATTAACATCCCCAAAGCAATACCAAGGTATGCACAGAGAAATAGAAAGAAATACATTAGTAATGAAAGTCAACTGACAATATGCAGGACAGACCACACAAATGGAATGCAAATAAGGACACGGAAGACCTGAAAACAGAACGTGTGCTTTTCAAGTCGTGGCACTTTTCAAGTTCTTTTTTTGTTTGTTTGTTTTCTTTCTTTTTTTCTTTCTTTCTTTTTTTTTTTTTTTTTTTTTTTTTTTTTTTTTTTTTTTTTTTTTTTTTTTTTTTTTTTTTTTTTTTTTTTTTTTTTTTTTTTTTTTTTTTTTTGTGTGTGTGTGTGTGTGTGTGTGTGTGTGTGGTACTGGGGGTTGAACCCAGGGCCTCGCACTTGCATCCTCTGCAAGTGCTGGGCCACTGAGCTGCACCCTCAGCCCATTTTTTTGACTTTTTGGGACAGGGTCTCCCTAAGCAGATTGCCTCTGGTCTTGAACTTGTGATCCTCTTGCCTCTGCCTCCTGAGCCGCTGGGATTACAGGTATGCGCCACCAAGCCCAGCTTACTGTTCAAGTTCTTTGTGAGTCAAAGAGCAAGTCAGAATCCAAACTGCAGGATATAGAGAAATAAATAATAACCATGGAAAATCCTACATAGCAGATCCTATGGGAGTCAGCTAAAGAGTCCTCAGAGGAAAATTCATAGTTTTAATAATTTATATTTAAACAAACTGAAAAAGGAAACAAGGTATGGATCCAATGTAGGAGGTCAGAACAAAATAAACCTTGAAAAGTAAATTCAAGCCAGGTGTGGTGGCGCACACCCGTAATCCCCACACTCAGGAGGCTGAGGCAGGAGGATTGCAAGTTCAAAGCCACCTTGGGCTTCATGGTGAGACTATCTCTAATTAATTCATTTGTTAGTTAAATACATAAAAACTAATGCCCAAGCATTTCCTCCCTCTACTTCTGCATAGGCTCCCTCCACCCACCCTCAAAATGGAGGTGAAGCCTGGGGTTGCTGACCTGGCACTGCCCCTCTCCTCCCTGTCCTTCTCTAGGATCCTTGGGCAGGCTCTCAAGCCCACCTAAGTCCCCACCCCACCTGTGCTATTCTGCCCTCCGCCAAGCACGGCTTACCTAGGGCAGGGACGGAGAGAGGAGCACTCAGCTGGGGTAGTGGAGGAGGGGGGAGCACTCAGCTGGGGCAGGGGGAGAAAGGAGCACTCGGGACACACAGGCTGGGCTACCAGGCCCCCAGAAAAGGCCCCTTCTCCCACAAAGCCTGGCCAGATGCACAGCAGATGGAGGTTGGGGAGCTAAGATAGACATAGGGCCATGCACCCCCCAGGCCTCCTAGAGCAAGGTCCTCAAGCCAAGCTGCACATCAGAATGACCAGAAACCTTTAAAAATGCCAGGCGCCAACCCCTGCCCCAAATATTCTGACCTCTCAGCTCACGTCTCTCCACTTGGAATGTCTAGTTCCAAAAATCAAGGAGCCACCAGGGACAGAGGCAGCCTCATGAGGGACAGAAAGTGGGCACTGGAGCCACAGAGCTTGGCGTCCAGACCTATCCTTCCCTTCCCGAGCTTCAGGGCCCCAAGGCTCCCTCCCTGAGCCTTGGACTCCTCCTGGATCTGACACTCGTTCCTCCCAGAGGCAACCGGCAATCCCCGTCCTAAATTTCCCTGGGGGTGTGCAACGGGGGCTTCCATTCTTCTCCTTGGCTGCCTCCCACTCACTGGTTTCCAGGACCACCTGCCACATCTGGGGAGGCCAGATGCGAGCGAGAGGGCAAGGAGAAGCTGGCCCAACGATGCTGCCTTGGACCACGATCCCTGCTCCTGTGAGACGCTGCTGATTGCAATTCCGAGTGCCTGGCTCCCAGCTCAATGGGCTTTGTCTCAGAGATGTAATTTCTATTTTGATCCCATGCAGCATTGAAGGAAATGGCTTTCAGACAGCAGGCAATGTGCCTGAGTTATGAAACCACGGTTCTGGGGCCTCAACATGCCTCACCATGGAAGGCAGGGCCCCCTCTTATTGCTGAGGGAGCTCCCCATTGTCCCTTGAGGGGGGTTTGCTGCACCCCCAGACCAAGGCGGCCCTGTGGCCACACCATCCGGATGGAACCTTTGCTCTGAGGCCTCTGTGTCACCCCCACGGCTTGCTCCAGAGCCCTTGTCCCTTCCTGCCTGGACTCTGATAGCAGTGCCCACACCGCCTCCTGCCCTGTCCCCTTTTCTCCAATCCAGCAGGGCACAAAGGGCTCATCAGGACTATTCAGGGAGACAGGAAATCAGTGCAGAGGGATGGAGGCAGCATTTGAAAGTGACAAATGAAGCAGAGAGAATGCGGTGTACATGGCGGGGGTGACAGCTTCCTGGGCCCATGGCCACGTTGCTGTGAGTGTGCCCACCAGGTCTCCACAGAAAACAAGCTTGAGACCCCAAGACCTTTCTGAGGGGCTGGTCTGATCATGTCTCTCCCCAATCAACAGAGAGGGCTCCTGTGTGGAGCTCAGAGCTCACAGCATGGCGCTGGGACCCCACAGGACCTGGCTCTGTCCACCCCACCCACCCAGCCCACCTCCAACTCCGATGCCAGAGAGCCACTGGCTTCTGTAGACCTGCCAGCCATCCACACCCGCTGAGCATGCACGGGGCGCCGTCCTGGCATCCTCTGCACCGGCTTCTCCCTCCCGATGGAAAGACCATCTCCTCCCGGAGGTCTGCCCTGATTCTCCAGCAGGCTTGGAGACTCCTCCCCGAGGTCGCTCTACACCGTCCAAGTCACCATCACCCCCACCAGCCTATGCCATCACTATTGGTTTGCGTGCCTCCCCAATGCCACCCAGAGCAGGGGAGTGGGGCACTGGGGCCTCTCCCGGGTCCCCCCACACCCGCTGACCCTCCCTGGAGGAAGATGACCTCCTGGATTCCATAGACACAAAGGTAGAAATGCTTCTGGGAGCTTTCCAATCTAAAGGAAGGAGAAGCCTAATAGCTTCTCAACAACTCAGCTGTTGAAAATAGGAATTCCAGCCGGGCCTGGTGGCGCACGCCTGTAATCCCAGTGGCTTGGGAGGCAGAGCCAGGAGGATCGCAAGTTTGAGACCAGAGGAAGTCTGCGTAGCTTAGGGAGACCCTGTCTCAAAAAGTAAACAAAAAAAAAAGGGCTGGGGATGCAGTTCAGTGGTCCAGCACTTGCAAAGCATGCAAGCACGAGGCCCTGGGTTCAACCCCCAGTACCGAGAAAAAAAAAAAAGGAAAAGAAAATAGGAATTTCACCTACATTCTAGAGCTGTGTGTTGGGGATCAGTGAAGGGTCAGGAGAGTTAGGTCGCTCATGTGTTTGGGGCCAGGAAGCTGTTGGGCTCAAACGCTAAGCACTGCGAGAAGGCAGACAGCTGTCTGCAGCTGGAACCGCAGCCCCAGGCCCCAGGAATCTCTGAGAACCACATGGACGCCAAATGAGTCTCTGCCAACGGTCCCATAAAACTCATCTCCCCGCCACACCCTGCAAACATCTGCACAAGCGCAGGCTCCAAAGAAACCTGGAAAAGAAAGAAATGGCAGCAGCAGGCAGAGCGGAGACCTCGCCTCTGACCTGGGAAGAGCTGAAGGAGGGGATGCTGGGGGCTGTGGCCTTGAGTCCTCAAAACAGAGCCCTGGCCCGGCGCCAAGCGGGGGGGGGCACTCATGGAAGGAGGAACCAGGGTCTCCCAGGGTCTCAGCCTGCAGCTCAGCTTCCAGGTCCATGGCCAGCAGCCCAAGGCTCCAGCACCCCCTGTGTGTTTCAGGGCTGTCCTAGCAAGCCCTGCAAGCCATCAAGGTCGGCAAGACGCATTTGTGGGCAGTCGACACCCATGACCACTGGCAGGACAGCCTGGGTTGGCGGGAGGAGGAGAGGGAGGAAGCAGGAGAGGAAGGGAACCCACCGCCCTCTCTGGGGCCAAGGGCTCCACACGCAGGCCCTTCCCAGCCTTCCCAGGCTGGGCACTCACTCGCTCATTCATTCAATAAACTTTGGCTGAGGGAACCCAGAGAGCCCCCCTTGGGGACAGGGACATCGGGACAGTGAGTGGACAGGCATGATTCTGCATGGTAAATGCTGGCACCAGCCCTACTGGGTACCCTAGGGCCTTCTGGGTCTGGGGAGGCTCCTAGTAGCCTCTAAATTGAGGCCTGAAAAGTCAGGAGCAAAAACCGGACGCAGTGGCGCATGCCTGTAATCCCAGCAGCTCAGGAGGCAGAGGCAGGAGGATCGCAAGTTCGAGACTAGAAGAAGTCTGTGTAAGGTCTCAAGAAGTAAAAAAATGGGCTGGGTGTACAGCTCAGTGGTCCAGCACTTGCAGAGCATGCAAGCGTGAGGCCCTGGGTTCAACCCCCCAGGTACCGCAAAAAAAAAAAAAAAAAGTCAGGAGCAATTAGACAGGGGCAAAGGGAACATCCTGGGTGAAGGTGGGAGGCTGGAAGAGGTGGTTCGAGAAAAGCTCAGGTTCAGGGAGGTCCGAGGCAGGCTGGGCACAGTGAAGCCCGTGAGGCCCCAGGCTCAGGTGGGCTTCATGAGACAGGATGGCTGGGCAGGGGGAGCGGCAGGTATCTTACAACATGGTGACATCCTCTGATCTGCCTCCTGAGAGATCGTCCTGCAGCTATGTGCACACTGGGATCGAGAAGGGCCATTAGCCAAAGGGACAGGGCCCTGAGCACTGTTTTGCTGCCAGGTGTCAGGTGAAGAATACAGGCAGGTGGGAGCGCCCTCTGCTGGCCACAGGAGAAAGAGCAGCCGCGCATTGGGCCAGGATTTCTGCCATGGCCTGTGGGATTCAGAGGGCAGTTCCCTAAGTGAGGAAACAGCAGATGATGGGCATGCTGGGAAGAAATGAGTGGATCTGGGACCACTTGTGTGTGTGGGACGCACAAGTGGAAATGTTTGGCTGAAAGTTCGGTCAGGATCTCAAAACCTGCCAAGAGTGCAGAGATTTCCCAGGCAGGGGAAACCCCGGGAGCAGAAGAGGGGCAGGAATGGCAAAGGGCGAAAGGCAAAGGAGACAGGAAGCCACCAGAGCTGTCTATATGACAGGAGGCGGGTGTGCGCCCCAGAGCCAAGGTGAAGTCATGGGGACTGAGGCCGGCCCTAGCCCCTGTCCCCGAGGGCAGGATGACCTCACAGTTGAAGGGGAAGACTCCAGCCAGGCTGAGTCTGCCCTCCTGGCTGTGTGACTTGGGGCAAGGCCCTTGGCCTCTCTGTGCCTCCGTCTTCTCACCTGGAAAGGGTGCATGAGGAGCGAACGGGTAAGAACATGCCAGCATGCAGAGCAGGGCTTGGCGTGGTGAGCGCTATGTCAACGTTAGCCCAGGTGGCCCAGGGCACAGCATCAGGGGTGAGGGGGAGGAGGACGTCCTAGAGCCAATGAGATCCAAGGTGTGAGGAGTCCTGCTGGGCAGAGCAGAAGGGAGGTGGGCTGGCTCCCAGGACAAGCTGTCACCTGCCACAGTGACCACACAGGACAGATAAGAAAGAAACATCAGTTAGGGGCTGAAGAACCACCCAGGACCACCCGCTGCTGCCAGGTGTCAGGTGAAGAATGCAGGCAGGTGGGAGCGCCCGAATCCCAGCGGCGTCAGCTAAGGAGATGTGATAGTCACATCTCTTGTCCTTGTAAGAACATGACAAGTGTACAGATCCTTCCCCAAGGGAAGGATCACCAAGGAGATGGGGACCCTGTGGACCCGGGGCCTGGCACCTGCTAGGCAAGGGCCCCACCCCTGAGCTGCACCCTCAGCTCCTTTTTCACTTTTATTTTGAGATAGGGGAATACTAAGTTGTGCAGGCTGCCTTGGGCCTTGAACTCATGATCCTCCTGCCTCAGCGGCCTCCTCGATGCCCGCATTCCAGTGGCGTCAGCTAAGGAGAGGCGTCCTGACTCTCCCTCCTTCCCGCCCCAGATGAAGCCCCCAGGCCTACACAGTTGTTCCTAGCAGCTCCAAACCAAAGCGAGGCCTGAGGGGTGGGGACCGGCCACCCTGGCGCCCAGATCTGCTCTGAGGCTGGCCCCTGTGTGCCTAGCTGACAGCCTGGGCCCTGAGGTTTGGGGCCACTGGACTGCTGGAGGCCACTCTACAGGGATCACTGGTGCAGGGACGTTTCACTGACATCCTGACGCCCAGCCCACCCAGAGCGCCTGCCTGCGCCGTCAGGTGGGGCTGGGAACCCGTGTTTCTAGCAGATGTCATAGGAACCGTGACTCTGGGCTGGGTCTGCTATGCTTTGGGACATCTGATCAGCCCCTGCTTTCGGTGGCTCCACTGTCAAGGCCCCCTCAGAAGGACCTTCAGGACATGTCTACCAGCAAGCACAGGGCCCGTCGTGGCCCATGGGACACCAGGCACCAGCACGTACTTCTGCTATGCACTGAGAACAGGGGGCTGGGCCTGGGGCCAGGTTGGAGCAGAGGGCCCCAGACTCACAACTGCCCTCCAGGTATGGTCTGGGGGATCACCCACAAATGGTAGGATCCTGCAAAAAAAAAAAAAAAAAAAAAAAAGCCACAGTTGGCGGGGGCCCTAGCCAAGCCCCGCTGTGCCCTCTCCCACAACACACACACAGGAAGCTCTGGCTGGAGGAGGATCCAGGTAGAGAAATGAAGGCATAAGAAAGGAACTGAGGAGCCGGGTGCGGTGGTGCACGCCTGTAATCCCAGCGGCTTGGGAGGCAGAGGCAGGAGGATCACAAATTTGAGACCAGAGGCAGTCTGTGTAACTTAGCGAGATTCTATCTCAAAAAGTAAAAAAATGGGCTGAGGGTGCAGCTCAGTGGTCCAGCACTTGCAGAGCATGCAAGCACGAGGCCCTGAGTACAACTCCCAGTACTGGAAAAAAAAAAAAAAAAAAAAAAGGAACTGAGGTAGAGGCTGAGAACAAGAAGTAGAGGAAGTAGAAGAAGTAGAGGAAGAAGTAGAGGCTGCCCAGCTCACTAAGTCCTCTTAAGGTCCTCACCAAGGGGTGATTGGAGCCTCTGAAACCACCCACTGCCAGTAGCCCTGTTGCCAGCTCTCAGGCCCTTAGGTCAGGTGGGCAAAGTCCCCTTCTAGGCAACAGCAAAATTTTTAGATGCAAAATGATCTAATAGCCAAGGGGGAAAAAAGTTTTGTGGAACGCAAATCAAATTTCTCTCCCAAAGGTGGACCCGTGCCTCTTTGCTGCCTCTAACGTTCTAAATCATCAGTTAAAATAAAAACCTAGCGCCTTTGCCAATAATAACTTCTACTTCTCAAAACTGTGCCAGGCCAGCCCTATAGAGACAGAAAGTAGATCAGTGGCCACCCAGGGCTGGGAGTGGAGTGGGTGACTATCACTTACAGGATCTTTTCACAGAGAAAGGAACGTGTCCAGCTGTGGCCATGGCTGAGTGCATCGGCGAATACGCCAAAAACCCACTGAACTGTACACTGAGACAGGGTGAATTGGATGGTATATTGTTTTTGTTTTTTGGCACTTAGGGGTTGAACCCAGGGCCTTGCATGCATTTTGCAAGTGTTCTACCACTGGGCTGCACCCAGAGCCCATTTTTATTTTTATCCTGAGATAGGGCCTCGCTAAATTACGCATGATGCCTCTGGCCTTAAACCTAACATATTCCTGCCTCCACCTCCCAAGTTGCTGGGATTATAGGCGTGACCCACCACATCTGGCAATATGTGAAATTTACCTCTACAAAGTTCCTTTTAAAGATACAATAGGCACTTTGCTCATCTACTTTTTTTTTTTTTTTTTTTTATGTTACTGGGGGTTGAACCCAGGGCCTCACACCTGCATGCTCTGCAAGTGCTGGACCACTGAGCTGCACCCCCAGCCCATTTTTTTACTTTTTGAGACAAGGTCTCGCTAAGTGATGCAGACTGCCTCTGGTCTCGAATTTGTAATCCTCCTGCCTCCGCCTCCCGAGCCGCTGGGATTACAGGTGTGCGCCACCGCACCTGGCTGCTCATCTACTTCTTAGGGCCTTTTTGGTCTGGATTCTTAGCCCTGGTTACTGAGGCTGACAGAGGTGATGGGATGTCCCTAGAGTCAACCTTGTCTCACACTGGTAGTTTAGTTCCAAAGGCATATATTTTTCAAAAGGGAAGTGACAGTTTGTAAAGCCAGCCCATGTATCCATGGGCTCTGGGGGTAGGGCAGTGCCCTTCAGCAACGATTGTCCCAGGGCTGACCAGCCCCAGCCTTCTAAAGCAAACCCCTTCCCAGCTTGGTCCTGGGGGCCAATGGAGGAGAGTCCGGATCCCCTGGAGAACAAGAGGGAGGCTAGGAAGGCACAGGACCAGCCCTCATATGGAGGGAACCACTGCTCCAAGACCTTCTAGAAACTGCCTGAACTTCTCAGCTTTCCTACCAAGGTCCGTGGGTGCTTCCTGTTCACTGTATTCATGAAGCCTGGGATTGCATTTAGTTATTTGAGCTCCTGTTTCTCTCAGCTTTCCTACCTGGCCACAGCTGCCTTCCTAGTGTGAAGCCTGCTCTCTCATCGGGGGTGTAGGCAGTAAAGGGACACCTGAGCTCCAGCTCTGGCTGGCCCTGGTTACCTACCGCCAGGCTCTCAGCGGGGCACGTGACCTGCCGGAGGCTCCTGACCACATCCACAAGCTGGGGCTGATCATCTCCAGCCCAGGGTGGTCAAATGGGTACAGGGCTGTGGATTCTACCTGCAAGGGCCTCCCCTGGGGCAGGAACATCAACCTCATTCTATTGAGAACCCACTGGCTCACTAGGTGAAGTCTGCACTGTGGTTCTGTCCTAGAAGAAGTACAACCAGAGTGCTCCTTGGAAGCAAGAATGGCGAGACTGTGTCTTACATATTTCGGACATGTAGTCAGGAGAGAACAATCCCTGGAAAAGGACATCATGTTTGGGAGAGTGGCAGGTCAACGCAAAAGAGGAAAACCCTCCACCAGATGGATTGACACAGTGTCTGCAACAATGGGCTTAAACATAAATAAGACTGTTTGCCTGGCACAGAATCGGCAAGTGTTTCGATCTGCTGTACATAGGGTCGCTATGAGTCGGACTCGACTCGACAGCACCTAACAACAACAACAAGAGGCAGAAAATGAACAGGGTTCTCTGTGGATCAGCTTTCCCCTTCTTCAGGGTGGGCTACATGCAGACAGGCCTGCCTCATGGCTGCAAAGTGACTGCAATAGCCCCAGACCCTGCGCCCCCCACCCCCAACTCCCACAGCAAACATCAGCCCTAAGTGTGGCTCTGCTCTGTCTGGATGCATGGACTCTGGCATCCCAGTGGCTGTGGTCAGAGCACTTTCCACAGAAAGCAAGAGGAGCCAAGGAGGTGGGTGGCCTGCAGGGGAGAATGAGCCTTCACAAGGCCATACTTGTGGCTAAAGAAGGTTCCATCTTGCCAAAGCCAGAAGGGACAACTGCCCACCTTCCCCGGTCTCCACTAATTCACCTATTAAGAGGGGTGCAGAGCAAAAGGGTTTTCTAGGTCACAAGTGGCTTGAATCCCAGTCCTTTAAACTCACAGGTCCACCCATTCTGGAAAGTTCAGCCCGACCCAGAGTAGGACCCGACACCTCCACGGCAGTCCTTGCCGAGAACCAGGCTCCTGTCTTTTCATCTGCTGTCAACCAGGCCTCAAACTCCACCTGTTGTCTCAGGCTACTGTGGCCAAATTGCCCATTAGATTGTGAAGGGCCGTTAGACTACACCCTCCCCTGGGCTGCCAGCCCCAAGAACCACGCCCTGAGGGTCCTGCCTGGATATGGGAGGCTGGAGCATCTTCTCACACCCACAGGAAAGTGGGCTGCCGCCGCCAGAGAACAGCCCTAAAGGTGTACCCACCCTTGAGCTTGAAGCTACTGCAAATACAGACAACAATGATTCTCAGAAACTGGCACAAAGTCAAACCCAGGGACAACTGGACAGATGGGGAGGATTGTTGTTGTTGTTAGGTGCTGTCGGATCATGTCCGACTCATAGCAACCCTCATAGGGTTTTCAGTGGCTGACTGTTTCAGGATTGCCTTGGGAGTGGATTGCCAGGATCTTCTCCCATTTTTGGGGTGCTGGGAATTGAACTCGGGACCTCAGAGACTGCAGCGTAGCGCTCTACCAACTGAGCTAAATCCCAGCCCGATGGGGAGGAGAGTGGGTAAATAAAAGCACAGCGACTCAAGAGGATGGTCCAAACCAAGGTAGGACATTGTCCCCTGGGCCACCCCAAGCCTAGGGCTCCTCCAGGCCCTGGGGAGGCAGGATTCCAAGATAATTCCCAGACATGCTGGAGACACCATGCCATCTACTATGAGTTATCGTTCACTCCTTAGGTCAATAGTTTTTATTTCTAATAAGCCTTTTTACCCTCAAGTCCTTTTTTCTGAGACCACTGCTTGGCATGGGTGATTGTCCTCCCATCTTTTTCTATCACTTTGCATTTCAAGTATGTAAACAGCTTATAGCTAGAATTCTTTCAACCTAGAGTTTGACTTTTAGCTGATGGTTGTTGTTGTTAGGTGCCGTCGAGTCCTAACCAACTCATAGCGACCCTCATAGGGTTTTCAATGGCTGACTGTTTCGGGATTGCCTTGGGAGTGGGTTGCCACGTCCTTCTCCCTTTTTGCGGTGCTGGGAATCGAACTCGGGACCTCAGAGACTGCAGCGCAGCACTCTACCCACTGAGCTAAATCCCAGCCCTTTAGCTGATTAGTCCATTTGTATTTATCATGCTTACTGATTCTATTTCTATCGTCTTCTGTGCTTCCCATTACCAGACTTTTTCTTTGCCTCCCCCACTTCCCATCTTTTCTAAAGATCAAACTTCAACTCTTCGACCTGTCCTTCTGAATGGAAGGTATGGATTCTAGTGATATTCTTCCAGTTGTCACCTTTATTTATCTTTTCTTTTGAGACAAGGTCTTCCAATGTAGCCCTAGCTGGCCTTCAGCTCACAAACCTACCTCAGCCTGCTGAGTGTGAGGGTTGCAGGTATGTGCCACCCTTAAATCTTGAACAATAATCAAAAAGGAATCGAGCTACTTGTCTCCTCATATTACAAGAAACTTCATGTTCCATAACATTTCCCCCATGAGTCTTAGCAGTTACCGTTCCTTGTTCTTGGTTTTATCAATTGCTTGTTTATATCTATTGCATAGAGCTCACCAATTTCTTGCTCACCACTATCTTGTTTTGGCTCAATTCTTTTCTTCCTAAATTGTATTTTTTATTAAGCTCTCTCAGTGAGTGGATGTGAATGGTAAAATCTGTCTGAAAACATATTCCTCTTACTTCTGAATAACAGTGTAGCTCAAGTTGTTTTCTCAGCATGTAACAGATATTATTCCATAATTTTTTGGCTGCTGGTAATGAAATGTTCTGCTTAAAAGATCATTCCTTTGTAGAGACATTGTCAGTGAGCTGCCCCGAGCCCAGGGCTCCTCCAGTCCCTGGTGAGGCAGGATTGCAAGGTAAAACCCAAGCATGCTGCAGACACCATGTCGCCTAATATGAGATTAGTGTTTGCAATCATTCTTTAAGCCAGTAATTTTTATTTCTAATACATCTTTTTACCCTCAAGTTGCCCATGTTTCCCTATCTCACGTGAGTATAAAAACGGAATCCTTTGGATTTCCTGATCCTGAGGATGAGGCAATTCCAGAAAACAAGTTAGTCATTACTTCTGCAAATACTGCCCATGCACTTCCCTGTCCTCAAAACTCTTTAGAAATGCACACTCTATGGTCTTATAGCCTTTCCTATCTCCTCCTACTTTGGGGCAATTTCTTCAGATATATCCTTTCAGCTCACAAATCCACTCAGCTGTCTCATCTTACTTTTTTTAGTAGCTTTTATTAAGAACTTTAATTCTAGTAGCTACATTGTTGGGCTGGGATTTAGCTCAGTTGGTAGAGCGCCACTGCAGTCTCTGAGGTCCCGAGTTCGATTCCCAGCACTGCAAGAATGGGAGAAGGATGTGGCAATCCACTCCCAAGGCAATCCCGAAACAATCTGCCACTGAAAACCCTATGAGGGTCGCTATGAGTCAGACACAACTCGACGGCACCTAATAACAACATTGTTAGGTGCCATGAACTCACTGCAACCCTATGTACAACAGATGAAACCCTTCCTAACGCCGCCCTGCCTGGCACTCTGGCAGTGCTTCCCTGCTCTTCATAGGGTTTTCAATGGCTGTTTTGGGAGTGGGCTGCCAGGTCCTTCTCCCAAGTCACACTGTATTTTTAAGCATACTACCTGGTCCTTGCCTGCAGCCATAGCCCTGTGGCATCTGATCCCGTCAGATCTCGGAAGCTAAGCAGGGTCAGGCCTGGTTAGTACCTGGATGGGAGACCGCCTGGGAACACCAGGTGCTGTAGGCTTGGGAGAAGGACCTGGCAACCCCCTCCCAAAAATCAATCTGCCACTGAAAACCCTATGAACAGCAGAGAAGCACTGACAATAGTGTTTCCCGTTGTACAGAGGGTCGCTATGATTCGGATACCGACTCGATGGCACCTAACAACAACACCTGGTCCTTAAAATTTGCCGATTACTCCTTTGTACAGCTGTTCCTTGGGTTTTGGTTCATTTTCTTCCTTTGATCACTATCATCTTGTTATTTGAAGTTCTTAGGATTTTTCTACCCATTGTTCCTCATGCATGGTTGCTTTCCTCATGGTTTGGAATTTAGAATTGTGACCCCCATTGGTGGGAATTACACATAGCCAGGTTAGGGTTATGTAATGGCCAATGTCTAATTTATCTTCTAGAAGTCCCTGGACCACAAATCTGGCCTGAGAATCTCCCAGGGTGACCCAGTAAAAACCCTCTGCTCTTGGTTACACCCAAGGTTGATTCAGTAAGTCTGGGGTGAGCCCCATGAGTCTGAGGACCGGTGCAATTCTCCCTCCGGTCTGGCCACACCAACTGCGGCAGGCCCTCCTCGGGAGGCACCAGAGCCGTGTTCTGCGAAGCCTGGGTGGTGGCACAGGGGGACAGCAGGAAGACTGGACCACAGGCTGCCCATGGTGAAGTGTGCCCCGCACTTCTGCTGGGCACCTTCGGGGTGCAAGGGAAACCTCTCCAGGTTCCCTGGGGACGCCAAGCCCCTTTTACCCAAGTCAGCATCCACCTCAGAATATTCCATCTCACATGGCTCTTCCTCATCTGCCAGCCACTCATCCTTGAAGGCCTCATGCTAACAGAGATGGAGAAAAACCTGTGTCCTTAGAGAATGTTCTTTCACTGAAGCACAGAAAGAATCTTAGTAACACACAAAGGCATGGGTAGTGCCACCCCAGGACTAGTCCCTCCACCCCAGTGCAGAGGAACAAGTCACCTCTCCTGGAGGCCTCGGTTCACTCCCACCTGCCCCTCCCTGATTCTGGCTCCACGGCTGCTCACCATCGGACACAGGATTCACTTACACGTGGATTGTTGTCTCAGCAGAGGTAACTCCGTGGGGAGGGATTTCTCCAAGTTCCCGGCCCAGACGAGGGTGGTGGGTTATGTGAATGACCCACTGAAGAGCAGGGTGGTGTGACTGCAAAGGATGCCTGGCTAGGGAGGGAATGGACGGGTGTCCCAGTGTGCAGAATGTGGGTAGGGCTGAAAAGGCCTTCATAGGCAGGGGCAGAACCAGTTCTGCAGAGACCCAGCCAAGTCAGGAGGGGAGTAGAGCTGAGCCCCACCCAGGAAGACCACTGGCTCTGTCTGAAGGCAGAGGCTCAGAAGTGGCTTGCCCACGCCTGTCCCGGCTCCTCAAACCCCTCATGTGCCTGGAGGTGCTTTCAGGCATTGCTTTTTTTTTTTTTTTTTTTTTTTTTTGCGGTACTGGGGGTTGAACCCAGGGCCTCGCGCCTGCATGCTCTGCAAGTGCTGGACCACTGAGCTGCACCCCCAGCCCATTTTTGTTTTATTTTTGAGACAGGGTCTCACTAAGTTATGCAGACTGTCTGGTCTTGAACTTGCGATCCTCCCATCTCCGCCTCCAGAGACACTGGGATTACAGGCGTGCACCACGGCACCCAATGCAGGCATCACCTTTGAAGGGACCTACGTCCCCTATATAGCCTGTTTCCAAACGGACACAGGGAAACCTCCTCCCCAGAGCTGATGAAAGCAAAGCAACTCAGGCTTTTATGAAAAGTACCTTTTCTTCCTGAACCAAAAGGCAAATTTTACCAATCAAGGAACTGACATAATAGTTTCATTTTAATCATTTACCTCTTAACCCAGTTTTCAACTTTAAGAGACTCTGAAATGACTTATACTGAAAACTGTCTTCCTTTAAATTTACTAGAATCTGAGCTGGAGGGAATTACTTCTCACCTTATTGAGGTGATGGAAGGTGGAACCCTAAAACCAGATTCCACCTTCTACTCTGTACCTGACAACACAGGGCAAAGCATTCATTTTGGTGTCGTGGGAGTCGTAAGGACAATATAACCTGCATTTATTAACGTTAGGCAACAATAATTTAAAAGGCAGAGAAGGGTCCCATATTACAGAAACCAAAAAATTGACTATACAATTAATGGAGAAAACTGATCAGTGGTCAAACAGCTGACATACGACACAACCAGTTACCAAATGCGGCGAAAGGATCAACACAACTCATGCATCATCAGCTTCCAGCTAGCATCTGGGCTTCTCCCAGGCAAAAAAGCAGATTAATTCAAACTAGCTCTATTAACTGTATTTATTATATTTCCACTTGAAATTAATATTTGAATGGAATACCCATTACTCGCTCACATAACACTAGCTTTCTACTGGCGTGTAAGAATTCACTGGGTGATGCTCATATTTAGGCAAATGTTAGAATCCTAGTGAACAATGTCTTACCAGTTACGGACTTCAAGATAACACTGGATGTTTTTCAAATCACAAACAGGTAAAATCCAAAAGGACATATAATAATAATAAACATTTTCTAATTTGAGACATGGAGTAAATACAAATGGATCAAATCTCAACAGTACCTACTCATACGCACACAAAATCAGAAGGAATACAACTTTTAGCAGAGCTAATTTCAGTCCTGGCTTTACCACTTAATAGAAGCAAGATCTTAGGTGAGTCATTTTGTTCAAAGATGATTTAAAAACTTACAATACTCTCTTAGATCCCACTTACAATGTCCTTTCAAGAACCTTCTCGTATCAACTAAAAATTGGCCAAAGTATAAGTTGAGAGGTAGAGTGGTACTGCCACTCCCATAAATGAAGACCGGGCCACTAGCAGTTGGTCCAGATCATGCCTCAATTCCTAATGACAAAAAGTGAGAAACTCCTTGCCCTGGAAGACACCACCTTGGCTGCGGCAGATGCCATGACACTGTACCCAAACTACGGAATAAAACACATCTCGTCTTCTACAGGCATGAACAGAAAATATTGAGGTATCCACAGGACTGACTTTTAAAGTTGATTAGAGTATTTCAACTCCTTACAGAAAACCAAGCTTAGAAATTACATGCTTAGTTGACACAAGCTTAACTTCTTTTAGTCATTCGCAAATTTTAAATCCGCTACCATTAGTGGTAAATAGAATACTTTGCATTTGGTATAGAAACCAAATAAATCAAGCTTTTCCCTTGACAGTACAATGTTTACTTGTGTGTAAAGTGCCAGTTTTATATACAAACTAGTTAAGTAAACTTTAAAGTCTGCTTTGAAGCAGCGAGGCTGACATCTTTTGACTGCCTTGTGGTAATAAGTGAATGTTTAATCCTGCAGGCTCGAGGGTTACCTTACTTTAAAGCCTGAGTCGCCACTGTCAGCGCTATGGTAAAGTCACAGCCAGCCAGCTTGCTTGTAAAAGCTAACAGGGACAAGACCATAAGAATCCAAGTAGCTTTTGTTGTAAATATTCTCTTTCTAGGTAACACCACTAGCATTATCAACAAACAGGACTGATTTTGAGGTAGCTACACAGTTTTATAGATGCCGTTAATGAATTATATGACAATTCCTGGTGTAGCTGGTTGATTCATTTTAGCAGATTTCTTCTTTTTTTTATGAGAAGAGGGGAAATAAAAATCAGCAAAATCAGAGCACATCTTCAGTTCACTCAAAAGTCAGCATCCAAGGTAAAAGAATTGTCTGTTGGACTTGACATTACTCCCATCCTCTGATACTCGCCTACTCTCTTCTCAAAGAAGTTAGTCTTCCCTTCCAGAGATATGTTCTCCATGAAGTCAAATGGATTTTCTACTCTAAAAACCTGAAAAAAAAATTCACATTAAAATATAAATACTGGAACCGGGAGGATTGCAAGTTCGAGACCAGAGGTAGTCTGCATAATTTAGGGAGACCCTGTCTCAAAAAAAAAATATATATATATATACACTGAACACCATTTCACCAGAAGCAGAAGCCTAAAAACGATGCTTTACCTTGCTAAAGCCCAGCTCCAGCATGAGCCTATCCGCCACAAATTCAATGTACTGCTTCATTAAAGTGCAATTCATTCCAATGAGCTTCACAGGCAGGGCCTCTGTCAAGAACTCCTAGAAACCAAAACACAGCTTCTGAATACAACCGAACCACAAAGACATCTTCCAGGGAATGACTCACACCTCTTACCCACCTGTTCTATCCTAACAGCATTGACAATTATTTCTTTTACTCTCTGCTCCGACGGTTTGTGTACCAGGTGTTTGAACATCAGGCAGGCAAAGTCACAGTGCAAACCCTGGAAGAAAGGTCAAGATCACTACGTATCTAGAGACCTCATGGAATAGGAAGTTGCTTTGTACTTTTCTACATTCTCCTCATGTGACTCGCCTGGCCATACTGCAACCACGTTTCTAAAGAGAAGATGATGTATTAACTATTTGCCCACTCTGCTGATGTCACTGAAACAGAATTAGCCCTACCCAAGACCCACCTCAAAGCTGCTGCCTAGGTACCAAAAGCCAGGCCTATTTGTCAATGATGATCCCTGAAAGATGGCAGAACATTTTCTTGTTTTTTTGTTTTGTTTTGTTTGCTGTTGTTATTATTGTTTTACAGTGCTGGGTGGTTGAGCCTGGGGCCTCACACATGCTAGGAAAGTGCTCTACCACTGAGCCCTTTTATTTTTATTTATTTTTGAGACAGGGGCTTGCTAAGCTACACAGGCTGCCTCCGGCCTTCACCCTGCAAGCCTCCTGACCCAGCCTTCTAAATCGCTGAGATTTACAGGCAGCGCCCAATGAGGCAGAACTTTTTTGCTTAAGTATTCTTTTTACAGCCATGAGCTCTAATATTGCCACTTCTCCCAGCAGGAAAGGCCAGTTATCTTTCAGATGCTCAGAAATTAGTGGTGGAATTTCAAGTGAAACGAATCTGTAATTTTAGCACATTAAACGCCAACAAGCTTCCCAGGGAAGGAAGACCTTCCTATAAGGAAAGATCAACTGTCATTTGATCTGCCCACAGCGCTCCACGGGTTGTGGAGTTCATGCTTCTTGCCTTTTGGATGTGCCTTAAACTGGAAAACCTGGGCACCTTCACCTTCCTGTCTTCCAGGCCTTCATACATTCTGGCAAGTGCTCTACCACTGAGCTGCACTTTTTTTTGATTTTTATTTTGAGATAGTCTCCTAAACTGCTGCCTCTGGCTTTGAACTCACAATTCTCTTGCCTCTGCCTCCTGAGTCACTGGGATTACAGAAGTGAGAGCCACCACATCCAGCTTTACTAACTTCGAAGGACAAAAGATCTCATATAGTAACAAAAAACAATAAAATATTCCTTAAAAAATCCTATCAAGTGCTTTTAATTTTGTGCTTTCAAGCCCATAGGGCAATAAGTATGTACAAATGTATTACACTAAGAATACAAGTAGGATAGCTTCAGTATATCACTAAAATACTTCATTCTTTGCTGGGTATATAAATGGTTGAACTCACACATTCAATGCGAATATAGGCCTAAGAGTACACCTTGGTTGCAGTGCGCTTCCCCAGCAGGTAAGAGGTTCTGGGTTCAATCCCTACCACCACCCAAAAAGGAAAAACAAAGTGCATATAATGCTATCTGGCATCTTGAGTCCTCTCAGTGAATACAAGAGTGTGCCTAATGGTTGCAGGTGTCTGGGTGCAGGTTAAGACTGTCTTCTGACTTAGACTCACCTCATCTCGGCTAATAAGTTCATTGGAAAATGTGAGGCCAGGCATCAGTCCTCGTTTCTTGAGCCAGAATATTGACGCAAAAGAACCAGAAAAGAAGATTCCTTCCACAGCAGCAAAGGCTACAACACGTTCTCCTAATTAAGAGTTAACACCAAAATGTTCCTAAGTGAGTAATGTGGTGCTCACAGGATTGGCCAACAATCTAGAAACATGACTTAGGAAAAATGAAGCTCAAGTTTAAGTAGGACCACTGGTGTCCTTACCATAGGTAGCCTCTTTGTCTCCAATCCAACGCAAGGCCCAATCTGCCTTCTTCTTCACACAAGGCATGGTCTCAATGGCATTGAAGAGAAATTCCCTATGGGCATATATACATATAAAGCATCAGCAATGACAGCAGACCTCTGACCCCAAACTTCTAGAGTACTGGGATGATGTCCAAACATGAGAATTTGCCAATTCTCTCCCCAAAGGCAGGCCTCAAACTGACTTTTTCTTCTATTTACCGGTTAGCAATTCCCAGCAGATCCTAAACTTCTCAAAATGCATTTGATTTTCACTAACACAAATTTAGGCATTCTTCAGTTTATACTGAGCTTCATGGTATCCTTACACTAAAACTTAGTCCATTATACCCAGGGCACTTATTGGTTTAATTATTTCAAGTCCAGTTGATAGTTGATAGGCCCTGCTTTCTTTAACTCTGAAGAACCATGAAATCTTTGTTGTTGTTGTTGTTAGGTGCCGTCCAGTCGAGTCCGACTCATAGCGACCCTATGTACAGCAGATCGAAACACTTGCCGATTCTGTGCCAGGCAAACAATCTTATTTATGTTTAAGCCCACTGTTGCAGACACTGTGTCAATCCATCTGGTGGAGGGTTTTCCTCTTTTGCGTTGACCTGCCACTCTCCCAAACATGATGGCCTTTACTATGCTATTTATTATCCCTCTAATTGGACAGTCCTCCAAAAACTTACCATTGGGTTTATTAATTGGGCCCAACTACCTATTATATAATAATCAACTAAATTTATCTAAGACTGCTTCCTTAGTATAATTCCAGGCTACACTATTGATCCCAGATCAGGAAATCAAATCCATTGGCCCTACTCTGAAACAGGTCTTCTTGGCACCCTCCTGGTGCCCTTAGGAATTAACTGCCATCCCAGCCTTTCCTTCCCAGGTGACCTTGTTTTCTGAAGCCAGTCATCGGCACTGAGCACTTTCATTCTCTTTCCACCCCGCTGTCCTCCTCTATTTCAAACTGCAGTCTGACTCTCCCTGCTTTTGAAGATTAACCCCCAGACCTTCCTGATCCTATCTCTGCTGGTGCTTTACCCCCATCACGGCGCTAGCTTTGTTTTCTTCTTTCGTTTTTATCTACAAACATGTCCAGGCCTCTTTACCCAATTCTCTTCAAATCTGCCAGCCTTTCAAATTGCCACTCATTTTCCCTCTTCCCCTTCTGCAATAGCCATAGCCGAGGCTTCAGCTTCCACATAAGGCTCCTATCCTAAAGCTGACCTTAAGATCTACACTAAACAGCCCATTTCTAATTTTCCCTCCTTTCTAATTAACTTTCATAACATAAGCCTGGGGCTGGGATTTAGCTCAGTTGGTAGAGCACTGCGCTGCAGTCTCTGAGGTCCCGAGTTCGATTCCCAGCACCGCAAAAATGGGAGAAGGACCTGGCAATCCACTCCCCAAAGCAATCCCGAAACAATTGGCCATTGAAAACCCCATGAGGGTCACTATGAGTCGGATACCGACTCGATGGCACCTAACAAGTAACAACATAAGCCTGAAGCTACCTTTATTTTTCTACAATCTCCTAACATATATTATCAATTATTTCAACCAAACTGCTCTTTGCCTAAATTAACCTTACAGCTCAATGCTGCTCGCATTGTTGTTGTTAGGTGCCATGAGTCGTGTAGACCCAGGTAACCCTCATAGGGTTTTCAGTGGCTGATTGTTTCAGGATTGCCTTGGGAGTGGATTGCCACATCCTTCTCCCATTTTTGCGGTGCTAGAATTGAACCTGAGATCTCAGAGACTGCAGAGTGGCACTCTACCCACTGAGGTAAATCTCAGCCTGTTGCTTGCATTAAATGTAATTCCTCTGCTTACACTTTAAAGTCTTATTTTCTATAGTAGGTTACAAGCTTCTTAAGAAGCAACAGTCTACTTTGTACCCTCTGCCGCAACTCTGACCTAGCCTCATGCTGCAGGTTCGATCCCTTTGTCTCATAATTAAAGATTATCAGACCTACTGGTTCATCACACCCAACTTCTAGGGATGTTTATCAAAACAAGACATTAGATTAGCTGTTCCACGGTGGACTTCCAACTCTAAAACTGGAAGTGATCACTTTAAGTGACTGGGTGAACTTATTAGTCCCCTTGCTCAGAACAGACATGACCATGGAGGCTAAAATGTTTATGACTTTCTGCTTTGTCATTCTGCAATCATTTTTTATTCTTTTATGAACTAAAACGTTTAAAATGAAGTAACAATCAGTGAGCCCAAAACATCTTGGCATACTATCTGAATACTCACCTTTCTTTGGAATCTTTAATGTAAGTGTCAATAAGGAGACTGTACATTTCAGAATGTATGTTTTCCATGGCAATTTGGAAGCCGTAGAAACAGCGGGCTTCAGTAATTTGAACTTCTTGGCTAAATCGCTCCACCTAGTGGTAATAAAACACATCAACCTTAAGCTTGAGAAAAAACTATCAGTCAACAGGTACTGGCTAACATCACTCCCTTCTTTGTACGGTTGAAAGGTTTGCTCTCTATATATTTAATACGATTCTACTATAAAATTCAACATTTTAGGCTATATGGCCAATTTACAAGTCAGGAAATAGATAATGCCTATTCTGTAGGGTTCCTGCCAACACTTGTTGACTTTTTTCCCTCAGTACCAGAGGTTGAACCCAGGCCCTTGCACATGCTAGGCAAGTGCTCCCTATTCCTCCCCACACTTTAAATTTTGAGACAGGCTCTCACTAAGCTGTACAAACTGCTCCTAGCCTCCAACCTGAGAGTCTCCTGCCTCAGCCTCCAGAGTAGCTAAGATTACATATTTCTGTCCTGGTTGCCCAGCTTGACTCATTCTATACTAACTCACTTCAAGGATCCAGTTACAATATGACATACAATCAAATTACTAAGACAGGAGAGCCACAAGGAGAAAACACATATGGCAGCTATAAGGAATAAACATATTACTACCACTTAGGTGGTACCACTTAGGATGGGATTTAGCCCAGTTGGTAGAGCACTGCTCTGCAGTCTGAGGTCCTGGGTTCAATTCCAGCACTGCAAAAATGGGAGAAGGACTCGGCAATCCACTCCCAAGACAATCCCAAAACCATCAGCCATTGAACACCCTATGAGGGTGGCTATAAGTCGGACAGAGCACCTAACAACCACCACTTAACATTGGGGAAAAAAAATACTGTACAAAACAACAGCAAGGTGTGTTGTATGACAGGATATGACAAGCAATATAAATATTAGTTTACTGATATACATATTGACAACATGAATTTTTTTTCTGCCATACTGAGGGGCTGAACCCAGAGCCTCATACATATTTTCCAAGTGCTCTACCACTGAGCAACACTCCCAGCAACCTTTATTTTTTATCTTTCTTTCTTTTCTTTTTTTTTTTTGTGGTACTGGGGTTTGAACCCAGCGCCTCGCGCCTGCATGCTTTGCAAGTGCTGGACCACTGAGCTGTGCCCCCAGCCCGTTTTTATTTTTTTGACTTTTTGAGACAGGGTCTCGCTAAGTTACGCAGACTGCCTCTGGTCTTGAACTTGCGATTCTCCTGCCTCCGCCTCCCTGCCTCCTGAGCCGCTGGGATTACAGGCGTGTGCCACTGCGCGTGTGCCACTGCGCCCGGCTATTTTTTATCTTGAGACAAGGTCTCACTAAAGCAGGCTGCCCCTGGCTTTGAACTTTGATCCTCCTGCTGAATGACTGGCATTACAAGAATGCACCACCCCTCCCAGCATGAAAAAATTTAAAGATAAGTACTAGATCTACCTTAAATTTCCACGTGAATTTATTAAGTTTTGTGCAGCAAACTCACCAAATTTTCATTTACTATGCCATCACTCGCTGCAAAGAAAGCCAGAACATGGGAAATAAAATATCTCTCCTCAGGCTTCAGGGCTTCCCAGTGCTGAATGTCCTTGGAAAGATCCACCTGAAGTGTAGAAGTTCACAACTTTAGCATAAAGGGAAGAGAGTCAAATGTGCAGGAGCTTACACATAATCAACACTTTTGCATTTCCTTAAAATCCACAGCACCACTCGATTACTATATTCCTCACAATCAGAATTCCTTTGGCCAGTTACAACATCTAACCCCCACAATGGGCAACCATCCCAAGAGGAATGAAAGTGTATTCCAAAGAAGTGACAAGCACCACTGCAGGGGTTTTCCAGAGCAGCAAGTTAGCTGGATGTGATTACCTCCTCAGCGGTCCAAAAGGAGGCCTCAGCTTTCTTATACATCTGCCAAATATCGTGGTATTCGATAGGAAAGATGACGAAGCGTCGGGGGTTTTCTCTGAGGAGTGGCTCATCTTCTACGTTGGAGGAAGGCACTTTGGTCTTCTGTTGGGGGAGAAAATACCAACCAGGAAAAACGTTAAGTACTAAGTGAATCATGTGAAATTATCATTTTCTCCTGGCCAACTATTTCCAATTATCTGTAGTTTCATATGGTTCAATGGATAAATGTCAGCTGGCACACCACATTCTAGATGTACCATTAGAGAGAGGAAAGCACTACAGGGTCGATAGGAGACGCACACATATATAAAATAGAACCTTCTAAGGAGGGGACTCCTGTAGTCATAGCCCTGTGGCATCCGATCCCGTCAGATCTCGGAAGCTAAGCAGGGTCAGGCCTGGTTAGTCCTTGGATGGGAGACCGCCTGGGAACACCAGGTGCTGTAGGCTTGGAAGAAGGACCTGGCAACCCACTCCCAAAAAACAATCCGCCATTGAAAACCCTACGAACAGCAGAGAAGCACTGACAATAGTGTTTCGCCTGTTGTATTTAGGGTCGCTAGAGTCGGGTGCCAACTCGATGGCACCTAACAAGGAGGGGGCACTTTGGCGGGAAATGAGTGAGGAGCAGGAAACAGGGCAGACAGCTGGTGAGACAATGCGGCTTTGGCGCCAAGAGTTGGCGCCCCGGGGCGCCCCCTGCCGGCAACACCTCCGACCAGGCTCCCCCCCTCCCCCAACCCCCACAGGCCACTCACCGGCTCGGCGGGCTCCTGGAAGATCCTTCTAGCGGTCTTGCTAGCCAGGACTCGAGTCCCGCTGAGGGCCGGGGGCTGCAAGGAGACGCGCGTAAGGGGCGGCAGGGACCCCCCAATCCACTGTCCTCGCCCGGCCGGCCAGCCCGTGACCCGCCACCGAGTCCGGTTCGCACAGGCCCGGCTGACGCCCGCCTTGCGCTTACCGTGTTCTCCTTGTCGGTCAGGCTGAGCCCTTTGAGCGGCGACAGCTGGAGCTGCTGCTGGTCGGTGATGGTGGAGAGCGGGACGCGCACGGAAAGCATGGCGGAGCAGTGGTGGCGGTGGAACAAGAAGAGAACAGCGAGCAGCTGGAGCAGAGGGCAGTAGCGGCTGCCCGAGCCCGCGCCCTTTAAATCGCTGGCTAATTGCGCGGGGCGGGACCCGGAGCCCGGCCGCTCCCATTGGACGCGATAGGCTCCGCCCCGTGACGTGCAGCGGGCGGGAGTTTCAAGCGCAGCGCTGGATCGCCTCCGCGCCCCCGGGGCCTCCGCACGGCGGCCGGGTGGGGAGGCCGCGGCCGTGCCCCGCCAGGCTTCCGCACAAAGGCCGCCTGCCGGGCGTCTCCGTAGCCGTGGCGCGCGCGGGCACTTGCCGGGCAGGAACCGTTTGGGATTGCGTGAGGCGCCGTGATTGGAGCCCTCCGGAGAGCGCGAAACCCTCAGCCCCGCCTCCCCGAAACGTCTCGGAACCGGTCGGCGGGCGGCGCCGAGGGCTTTCCAAATGAGGTTGGTGCAAATGCCCGGAAAACGCCCGTGGCTGCGGGGAACGCGTTGCAGCGACCATTTAACCCGTGTCATTGGGGTGGGGGTGCGAGGGCCCCGTGATCAGACAGATTTCCGGGGGAGGAGGCGAGGACTCTGCAGCCTAACTAGAGGCTGCTGAGCCCCTCAGCAAGGATTCGGGGTGCTCATTGGTAAAACGGGACTGGTAACCGTACCTACCCGTGGGATTAATACAGTGAGGAGGGCGTTAGATATTATTCCTGTAAGAGGTGCAGTCCTTTGTAAGCCTTCAAACTCAATGATACAGAAAATGGCACTTGGCGGTAGTTCCTTGTGCTGTCTCCTGTCAGCCCACGGTCCCCTGTGTCCGACTTGTTCTAAAAGTTGCAAACTGAGCAGAAAGTCCCAGAAAGCTCAGAATGATTGAAAGCTAGCAACTCACTTATGACAACATCAAATAGCAGGAAGAGGAGTTTGGAAACTTTGTTGAGGGTGGGGACAGGAACTCAGTAACAGTTCTCCTCTCCTTTTGTACGTGACTTTCAGGTTTGCCAGAGACTTTTGCCCCTCAAGGGGTAAAATGCCAGAAATAAAAGAACGTTAAGCTCCAGAAGAGCTATTTGCCTGGGACAGCTCTATCAACTGCAAACGCCCTGAGGGCTGTCCCTAGGAGACATTGGATTCTTTCCAACGCCTCTTCTAGATAAAGCACTTTGAAGACAGTGTAGTAGGGGTGATACCCCCTCCCCACCGACGTCAGAGGTCAGCTTCTGCCTGTTTGTACAAGTACCACGGACTGTGTTCAAAGTTCTCTCCATTACAGATCAGCGCAAATCACTTATCATAACACTAAGCGACAACCGAAACTTTGGTCTGGCATCTTTTGCTTTAAACGATTGTCTTGTTGTTGTTGTTGTTGTTAGGTGCCATTGAGTCGAGTCAGACTCATAGTGACCCTCATAGGGTTTTCAATGGCTGATTGTTTCGGGATTGCCTGGGAAATGGGTTGCCACATCCTTCTCCCATTTTGCGGTGCTGGGAATCGGGCTCAGGACCTCAGACACTGCAGAGCAGCACTCTACCAACTGAGCTAAATCCCAGCAAGTGATTGGTAGTCCTTGTCAATTTCACACTACTCCAGCATCCATCGCCAAAAAATGGACATTTTTATGGATAATTTTATTTTATGACTGATAAAGCCATTATCGCATCTAACATACTTATCAACAAATTCTTGGTATCATCTAATACGTAATGTACATTCCATTTTCCCAAAATCAAGAGCTACAGTGCTGTTTTTGGCTGCTCTTAGGATCCGTGTGCTTTATGTGTATGCTCCTGATACACTCACTATAACTGTGTAAGGTAGTGAAAAATGATGAGCTCATTCCTAGTTTCATTTCTTTCCTGACTACTAAAATAACACCTATCCAACTGAAAGCTTGGAAGGAAGAGGCGGAGGAAGTTCGCCATCCTCCCCTCCCCGCCCCCAACCTCGGAGTAGTTCCTGCAGCTTGTCCCTTCCTAGCCCTCAGTCGGCTACCCTTGCTCGCACTGGCAAGCGTGGCTCTGCTGGTGGTCACGTCCCGAGGCTGCCCGGCAGCCCCGCCAACGCAGAAACTGACGCTCGCCACAGGCCGTGGGCGGCTCCCAAACTCCGGGGCCTGCTTGGGGTTGCTCGGTTTTGGTTTCCGCGCCTGTTTTGACATCTGCTCCACCATTGGTCCGTGGAGAGAGCAGGCTCCGCCCCGACTCCCGGAAGGCTCCACTTCGCAGCACTTCCAGCCCGCACTGGGCGGCTATGCCCTCCGTAGGGGCGCTCGCGCGCATGCGCAGTGCGCTCATAAGTGGCTGCGGGGGTGGAGAAATAGGCCTATGGAGGTTCCGTCCCTTTCCCAAGGCCACTCAGGACTCTGTGCACTCCAGGCAGTGCCGAGGGTTGTCATAATAACAGTAATGCCAACAGCATACACAGCCCCCGGGCAGCTGGGCCAGGTGATGTACTTTTAATGCAGGAAGCAGTAAAAGGTAGGTATTTTTACCTGCTTTATAGCTGAGGAAGGGCTGGGATTTAGCTCAGTTGGTAGAGCGCTGCTCTGCAGTCTCTGAGGTCCCAAGTTCAATTCCCAGCACCACAAAAATGGGAGAAGGGCCTGGCAATCCACTCCCAAGGCAATCCCGAAACAGTCAGCCATTGAAAACCCTATGAGGGTCGCTATGAGTCGGATACCGACCCCACGGCACCTAACAACAACAATTATAGCTGAGGAAAGGAAGGCCTGAGAGACAAGGAAACTGCCCCAGATCACAATGCTCCTTGAACCCCACTGCTGGAACGTTTCTCCCCCACCTTTTCATTAGGAATGTTTTCAACATACAGGAAAATTGAAGACTCCCCAGTGTTCCCCACATAGGATTCAACAGTTTCCATTTTCCAGTATTTGCTTTATCCTTTTCTATAGGTATGTAGCCTGCAGCCGTAGCCCTGTGGCATCAGATCCTGTCAGATCTCAGAAGTTAAGCAGGGTTGGGCCTGGTTAGTACCTGGATGGGAGACCGCCTGGGAACACCAGAAGCTGTAGGCTTGGGAGAAGGACCTGGCAACCCCCTCCCAAAAATCAATCTGCCATTGAAAACCCTATGAACGGCAAAGAAGCACTGACAATAGTGTTTCCCCTGTTGTACAGAGGGTCGCTATGAGTGGGATACCGACTCGACGGCACCTAACAACAACAAAACAACATAGGTATGTAGGGCTTATGCTTTGTTTAGATCATTTGAAAGTGACTTGCAGATATCGTGACTCCTAAATATTTCAACAGGTAGCTCCTAAAAATAAGAATTCTCTAACATAACCACAATAGTATATTTACACCTAAGAAAACTGACAATTCTCTAATATGGCATAACATCCAGTTGTGAAAGAAATGTAAAAGTTGTCAAAATCAAAATGAAGTTGCCTGTGTCAATCCTAACAAAAAAAAAAAAAAAAAAAAGGAAATAAAGCCAAGGGGTTATAAAGGAGGTGTTCTTATGATTGCCTTAAACTATCAACAAATATTCTGCCAGAACCACAAATTTGAACAGAAGCCACCACAGAGGTACAAAAAGTACTTCTACAAGGACAATTGCCCAGCAACTGTCTGTTCAAAGTTGGACTGATGCAACTTTTGTTCTTAGTCATTATGGCCAAAGATTATTGTTTCAAAATATCTGATACAGTCCTTTCCATTTTTGTGACTACTACAGTACTGTGGAACTGACTGGCTGAAGTGTGTGACTTCCTAGATGAAGTCATCCAAGATACTACAACTGTGTTCTTGACCCCTTGGAAGGTCCCTCTAGGGGAAACTAGCCAGTATGTCATGAGGACACACAACCAGCCTTATGGAGGTGGCGACAAACTGAGACCTACCGCTCAAGGCCAGCACCAGTTGGAAAGTGTTATGGGTAAATACTCTGGAACTGGCTCCTCTGGCCCCACTCAAGCCATCAATGCCAACAGCTGATTGCAATCTACAAGAGACCCCAGCCCCAAATCACCCACCTAAGCCACTTCAGAATTCCTGACCTTAAACATTAAACACTCTTAAAGATAAGAAATGTTTTTTTTTTACTATAGTAAAAAAGTACTGTGTAAAGTACTATAGTACTTAGTACTATAGTAAAAGTACTTTACTAAAAGTACTTTTACTATAAAAGTATATAAAAAGCATGTATATACTTTATATATTGTTGTTGTTGTTGTTAGGTGCCATCGAGTCGGTATCCGACTCATAGCGACCCTCTGTACGACGGGGGAAACACTATTGTCAGTGCTTCTCTGCTGTTCATAGGGTTTTCAATGGCAGATTGATTTTTGGGAGGGGGTTGCCAGGTCCTTCTCCCAAGCCTACAGCACCTGGTGTTCCCAGGCGGTCTCCCATCCAGGTACTAACCAGGCCCGACCCTGCTTAGCTTCCGAGATCTGACGGGATCGGATGCCACAGGGCTACC